>OW796094.1:13635033-13852153 GCA_941860345.1 Chrysodeixis includens
GTTGAGGACATGTACCTAGTTTGATTTAACTGCAGTGTTTTGTTTACAAATAGGTAAATCAATGAATAAATAAACAAAACAATTTACAATATTCTATCACTGACTTCAGTCCCTGATATATGGAAAAAAATCTTAATTAAAAAAATCTTCTAAATCAATTGTTTAGGTATATTGTGCACTGGTTTATTTAAAAAGTAATCGCAAGACCAAAAGAATTTTAAACGGAATTCGCTGTCGAATATTTAACCAGTTCGAACAACTTATTCAATATTGATTCAGGATATTACTTTCTTATACAAACATGGTCTTAATTCCGTATTTAAAAGGTCCTTATTTGGACCAAAATACAGTTTCGGACAAAGGCGTTAAATGTCAAGATGCCGCAAAATTGATATAACATATACTATGAAGGTTTACGTATAAGAATTATTTTTTGAAACAAGTTGTAATTACACCTTTTTGAATAACCTGTTGGGACATGTCTTGCCTTATCACTTTTTGTGGTAGCATGACCGACATTGGGAGTTGATCGAACGAGTCTGATGAACCAGCTTAAGCATCCGTCGCATGTATTAACTAAAATTCGCGGAATCATCGTAATAGTGAAAGTTTTATCTCAAACACGCAAGTGCATTTGCGGCCTACTTTCATTGTTTGTTATCTATCAGTTTTATATCTTAATCAAAATTCATTAGATGCTAAAATCTTTAATACCTACTTGATATCAAACTCTACGACAGAATTTATTATACTTTTAACTTAAAGATATTTTAAGCATGAAAAAATAGCTAAGGAAGACCTTTGCTTACATACTAACTATTGCAATCAAAGCTCTATTTTCGTTCATTTGTTTTTTGTTCAAATACTACCATATATCTACGCAGACCACAATAAATCCTGTAATTATTAGCATTATTGCTTCAGCCAAATCTGTACGATTACGTCACAAAACCCCCGTTCCACCAATACTTTTGACATGGCTTTCTTTGGTCACGAAGCGGTCTTTGAAAAGATACTCAACCTTGCAATACAAAGGCAATGTCACAGTAACTCTAACTAATGTATTGGTTCTAGTATATAAGTGATAAAAGAATTAGGCGTGACCTGTAAATTGTATTTATTTGCGTGTCAAACTGCCATTACGTTAAGTAATCGTTTCAATGTAATTGATAGACTTACTTATGTGTATCGTTGTAAGAAGTTGATCTTCATTTGTTTTAAAATATTGTTAAAAGTCGTTTTACTTTTTATCAGCTGTTCAAAAAGCGGTTTTTGTATTGTGGCCAGTACTTACCTCATTATTTTTTCTTTTTCTGTGGTTTATAAATACTGCTATTGTTAATCTCTTGAGACGGGTGTTAAAAACATTTCATTTTTCAAACGATTTTCCTTGTATTTCACAGATCGAATAGAAGGTTAATACGCAATGATTGTTTACAAAAATCAATTAAATTATTACTTAGAATTAAACTGAAGCGACCTTTATTTGACGGCTTTTTATTCAATTAATTTAAATTGGTGTTATTGTTGAGACAAATAAAATGCTAATAGGCAATCTGGCATAAAATTACGGAACGCGGTACCTAGCTCGACCTTCCATATATTTTGCACGACTACCTTTCACATGTGACACGGAAGTCACTTTTTTATCCACAAATGTCAATCTACAAATTTACCGCAATATTGTTGACACTTTAATACAATATACTTTATCTTCCTGCAGTCATTGATGACACTCTTACTTGCTGAATTGACCTGGTAAACTTTGGGTAACAGGTAAATCAAAATATTTAAATTGCGCAAATGTTTGCGGTAAATTCTAAAGTCAAGATCCGTGTGATAGATCTTGCAAGAGTTCATGTATGACGTTGTTTGTAGATACTCACACATATAAAAGTGGAGCATTGTAACAATAATACACGTTAACTGAAAATTGGAACGAAAATGAATAAATACAAGTTTTCACATGATTTCAAGATACATGTACCGGAAAACATATCTTTGTTTGTCTTATACGCTTAATAAATTAAGACTTATTATAAAGTAAATTAAGTCTACCACCATAAGATTTACGGTACATTTTCCATAAACACCTTAGAATTAATTAGGTGCCAAGTGATATCGTATTGACCTATTGACTACTTTGTTTCCAGTCTTGTTCAAATTACTTACTGTGCTAGGACTGCAGTATTACATGAAGCAACGATGACCTCTGCAACTATACTCGTGAGAAACACCAGAATCCTCCAATAAATATAACCTAGCCGATGACTTTTGTAATATATAATTGCCTCACACCAAACCGTGATCCTATGCGCTTAACCTAGGATGTGCCTTGTGCAACTGACGTTCAAAATTCATGTACAATTCTAGTCAGCACGAATTCATATGAATAAATAATTGAAAGCAATTTAGTTATATAGAGGACTATAAATTTCCATCCTAAAGTGATAAAAGGACCCAAGAACAATTCTTTAAATGAAAATGTCGCAAGTGTAGTCGAGACTTAGCGAGTCGGTACTACACGGCGTAGATTAGCGTATTTTATCTTGTCTATCTTAATTAAAGATGTGGTTTTGAAGTGGACCCTAGTTTACGTACAAAATATATTACTTCGAAGTCTTCTCGTTTCTCGCTCCCACATAACTCGCATTATTCGTCACGACTCCAAAGAAGGTTAATTTACCTGTAAACAAAGAAATCAAAATTTAGTTTAAGGATTTTTATACAGCTTGTACGGTTACAAATATAAAAAACCGACTAGATTGTCATTTATTTTTTATTACAAAAACATAATTTCAAACAATACTTTATAGGATTACATTTTATAGGATATTCTACGAATTTATTGTTAAAACATCAATAACAGGACATCAATAATAACATCTTAGATGCACGTGGGAAGATACATAATTGCAGCCATATTTATTACTAGAAAATAATAAATTCTCAGACGTGTCAAGTAGAATAGATTGCTTGTTTCACTCCACCATCGATTCCCACTGAATTACCATAATAATTTGCATTTCTGCTTAATCCTTAGGAGTGTATAACAACTCTCATAGATCAATCTACGAATAATTCACAATTTAATTTAAACCTGACATTGTATCTCAACGATAAATTCTTTGTATAAAAGCAATATTTTAGAGATTCATCTAGGCGACAGGCCGCTTCCTTTTTGCAGTAAAAATAAATAGCAGTAGATAAAAACTAGTTTTATCCAGATAGTGGAGGAAGTAATTATAAAGTTAGCACTTTGCACTTGTCTTGTTTCGTACTGGTTTGTTCTGACTAGTAAGGAGGTTTTATGATGATAGACTGCAGTGAAAACTTAGGTGTAACTTGTAATCCTACTAAGCAGGAAGCGGTGAACCACTTTTGCTTTTGCGTGGTATTGATAAAGGAACTAGGTGTGATATAACGAACATTAAAGGCTTGGCCAAAATCTGCGTCCGTTGTACTATAATTGTACCACGTATGAAATAATTTACAAATGAGCTAAACACATCAATAAAATTGGAGTGTTTGTTTTTAATATTGAAATAACCGTTTTTAACCTACCTATACGGTACCTACACAACAAAAAATATTTTTTTAATGTTTTTCAGTCATTTCGTTCCCGCTAATCTCTGAAATGACTCGACTGATTTTGACGGGACTCTTATAAGAAGGTAGCTGATGTAATGAAAGGTAACTTAGGCTAATTTTATTTCAGAAATACAACAAATAAACTTTGTCTTAAATATTATGCGGACGAAGTCGCGGGTATAGCTAGTCACAACTGTAATTAAAACCAACTTTTACAAGTTATTATATTATGTGCATAAAATAGTCAAAGAGCCGGGTATTTTGCGCCTTATTAGAATTTCTTAAACATTAAACCTTATCTATCCAGCGAATAAGATGAATTTATGTTCGTTTCTCATCTTTCTGACAATACATTATACATTAAAATAAATTATTTATATCAAACATGACACACAACTGTCATTAAGTCGTCTATCATAAATCTCTATTAACTCACATCTTAAATAGACTTATCATACAAGAGTAATCGTTTTAAATTGAAACTTCCTCGGTGCGGAAATAACACTGACATCACGAATCCCTTGAACCCTTCGAGCAATGATCTCATGTTGTAAAAACAAACTAAAATGTTCAAAGCCATTGCAATTTATTATATAAAATACCTACCATAACATCTTACAGTAATTTTATTGATATTGTGGAAGCGTGATAGAGCTCTACATAGTGTAGAGCGGCGTCTCTCTTTTTCAACTGCGATAATATAACTTTAAGTTGTGGTGCGTTTTTAGTATTGAACTTGAGCGATTTGTGTGACGAGCTCGATGATACAACGTCGAACGTTCAATGCGATTTCCTGTACTTACTTATAGGATTATCGTAATTTTCCTTTTAGAGATATGCAGAAACTATGCAAATTATCAGGAAGCTAAGTTTATGACCAAAATAGTTGTTTTTTAACCGCGGGCATTGCGGTTGATAGATATATTATTAAAAGTGCTTTAAACGGATTGTATGATGTTAAACCAGTTATTTAGATCAACACAATTTATTAGAAGAATGCAAATAGAGACGATACAATATTTTTTTTTATTTTTGTGCGTCGTCGATTGATTTTGTTTCGTAAAATATTTTTGTATTGTGCAATACTTGCCGATAAAAAAGAAGCTCTTCAATTTTTTTCAGCTAATGAACACACTATTATACCTACCCTCATCAACAGTTCATTCTTTAGTGAATTTGCAAACAAATTCAGTCACGCAAGAAATAACATATCTACCATACAAAATCTGTTCCATGACTCTACTTTTACTCTACCTTTAATAGCCATTTTGGGCCTAATAGAATATTGTAATATCAGCATAACATATGGTAGCTGCCACTCGTTCTTCATTTGTTTCACGAAAATTAAAACGAAATGTATCTAATTACGGTAGCTAACCCGCTGCATTTACACCTTAGATTTATCGCAGTGACAAAAACCTGTTACCCGCAACTTTATAATAGTGCTGTTTAATAAAACTCAAGTTGTTTTGCCGATATACATGCATTCGTTATATATCTTTCATGGCCATAAATTTCTGACACGAACTGCTTATAAAGTTATACATTAAAAAGGTTTTAATGTTCTTTCGTTTCATTTGTTGATACCGCATATGTCAGTTTCTTTATTAGGTATATAGTTCTCGATGATTAAATATCTCGATAGCTAGCATAGGTAAATACTATTGATGCATATTTATATTTAATAAAAGATTATTGACTGCCTTGACTAACATGCTTATAATATGAAACGTAAATCATTTTTTTATGATAGACATTATATTATTATATGACCGTTCAATTTGTGTTGGGTAACGAGTAGTCTCTCAGTAATAGGGTATAATGTTAAAGTAACTAAACTTTATCAAAATATTAGGTACATTTTACTTATTTGTAGCGTAAGTAATGACGTCCACGAATTAGCGCTAAATAGAGGAAGATAGTTCGACTTTAATATAAGCATTCCAGAATTACAAGTCAAATATAATATTTAATTAAACAAAAGCTAATAAACTACGTAAGTACTGAGTTTTCTCATCACTTTGTTCGTAAAACAAAAAAATTGTTGGTTACTTTTTTTGCGATCTGAATTGTATTTACCCAAGTAGCGATTGACGTCAAGATATGAATTGCATTTTATTAACCTCACATTTTTATTTATGGATCTATAAAGCTTTTAATTGCATTGATTCATATCGCTCATTATTGCACAACCTATCAATCAATTTTAATTCCTTGAAATATCATCCTTATTGCTCATTACTTGGCTAATTCAAGTGCTTTTTGAAGTGTAATTGAAATATTAAAGTTGGTACGTAGGAAAACCACACGCACAAAATGAATGAATAGGTATTGAAATAAAAGTGTTTCTAGATTTTTTTTACCATATTACCTTGACAAAGTTTTGACAAGAAAGATGTATTGTCTTTTGTTACTAGTTCCTATTTAGCTAAAAATGTTTCTTAAACATTATTCTGCTTAATATTTTGCTTTGGTTGGTTTTAAACTACACCACCAAGTTGTCATTAACATTAGTCAAAATATAATTACTGTTTTTAAATATATACCAGTACTGGCAACTGAAACTCGATATTTATAAAACTCAAAACATAACATCGTTTCGTTTAATCTATGAGTAATGGTTGAATGCTGTTTTATATCGGCCACCTTTTGCTATTAGATGTTTTCATTACTTAAGGCGGGTGCACATCGTCGGTCATTAACGCGACATGCATGTTAAATGTAGAGATTTAGTTAAAACACTACATTATAAAACAAAGTCCTCCAACGTATCTGTCCGTCTGTCTGTCAACTCAAAACTACCACCAAACTATGGAGAGGTTCTCGAGGAAGGTTTTAGTATGTAATTTGATAAGTATTTGTATACATTGACTAAAGTATAAAGATAGTTGTTGGGAATGTTGTCGGAGAGCTATAATAATTGTATTCGATGAAGAAAATTGGGCAATGGGTCAGAATTAGGAATTTTTTTTTCGACTGTAACCGATATTCGCGTTGGTCATGTCGCGGGAAACAGCTAGTGAAAAATAAAATGTGAGTTTGTACTCACAGCTGGATTTACCGCCAATAAGACGCGTCAGAATCATTGAGAAGCACTGTGACTACGCAAAAAGTTTGCATCTAACTCTGTTCTAAATTAATAAAAACAGATAACGTCTCGCATATCGTGAGTCGTGCAAGCCATCGTGTGCACCGACTCTAAGTATCGTGACTTCTCGAATGTGTCACGAAGAGGTGTGCGGTCGAGGCGGCGATTGTGTAAGAATCTTCACTTGGTATTTCCAAGTATTCAGTAAATTGTATTCGAAATAGGGAAAGCCCCTTTCTCTGAACCCTGCAGCTAGCCGCAGACAGCCATTGATGTCACATAATGTTCGAAACATTTGCATAAGCCAGCGATCGGAGTCTAATCTGCGTGCAAGCCACCTGTTCAGTTAGTCGTTAAGATATTTTATGGGAATTAATCGTATATGAAAAGTGTAATTATTGAAGGTCTGTTCATACATCATGTGTTTCATGGTTTGGAAATAATCAAATAATTAAAATAAATTAAATAATCGTATCAATACAACCGATCTAGATATTTAAGTTTTCAGTGACAAATAGAAATTACGTAATTTTTTCATTAGTACGATGACATTTTCCTGATTAAAACATTATGTGTGGTCACTGTTCATATAACCAGCATCGACTTATCGCAATGAAATATTAGTTATTACCATTTATTTTCCACAGAGAGGTTATCAAGGTTGTAACGCTTGCGATTAACAAGTTAAATTAGCTGATGCTATAAAACTATGCGATTTCCCTTTAGTACCAGCTGATTTGCCACGTGACTACATTATAGGTTAAAACTAAACGTATCATAGATAGACTAATAATCAGAAAATGCACTACAATCGTGTTATTTAGATCTTTAAGCCCCATTAACTAGAAGATTTAGACATGAACTTTACGTCTCTTCTTTCAACAATTTTGTCTTTTTGAAATTAAGTTTCAAAATTATTAATATCACTTGTAATTAATAGGGTTTACGATCCAAAAAGCTTATTGACAAAAGAAAAATAAAATTAATACATGTCTTTTTTTGTTAAATCAACTGCGCAACTTTATTCACTTGTTTCATTTTCTTTATCAAGTAAACTAGTTTAAATAATGTAAAAATGCTATGCGATAATTCTCGTGAAATTCTTTAGAATTGTTCGTTAAACCTTTCGAATTCCATGTTTTGAAACGCTGCAGTGAAAGATTCGATGTGCGTGAAAAATATGCGAAGGTTATGACCAAAATCACTATTATTGTTTATTAAAAGAATTATTTAAAAAAAATCATGATATTCCAAGCCACATCGTGAAGTAATTGTTTTTTTTTTGCAATAACTAAGCGGGTTTTGAATTAGGTCACGTTGTTATCTAATCATTAAATAATGTAATTTAGTCAGGTATGGTCATACACCTCAAAATTGATGTCACAGAACAACTCCTCCAATTGATACTTAAAACAGAGACTTAAACAGATAATTACCGAACAAAGTAAATTAACATCTAATAAACAATTATAACGAGCTTCCGTGTAGAAAATCCGTCAAATCAATTCGTTTAAACAAAATAAACACGCTAAACATTACTGCATTCTTAGCATTGACATTCAACGCACTATCGCAAGGAAACCTTGGCAGCCATTTTATTACATAATACAAATTCAATTGGTGTACTGCACTTAGCCCTCTATTTCTGGAAGCTAAACCTAAGTGACGTAAGCCCTGTCACCCAGTACTATGGAGAGACAATACTTAGGTAAGTGATGTTATAAAATTTATATCTGCCTCTACATTCCACTTGACAACGATAAAAACAGCATGACCTGTTTTTTTTTCGTAGGAAATCATCAAATGACACCGCCCGCTGTGGGTGCAGAGAGAGGGAGTGTCAGACTTTTACTGAATGAAACCCACTATGTTCCTCCTGGAGCCCTTTGAGTGCCAGGATCGCGGTAACTCTTCTGAACATTCCAAAATGTGACATTTTGCTGTGCGTCCTCCTCTTTCTTACGGCTGTAAGGCATAGTTCATATCAAATGAAAAATGTGTCGGCCACGTAAATATTGTCATACTTAGCTCACTACAAGGATGATACGTCGAATATGAATGGCTGAATGTTTATCTGGCGTGATGCCATTGATAAAACGCGTTGTATTCTCCGCTAAATATGAAGCGAGCCTTAGAATTCGTATTTGTGTAATTCATTCACTCTCTTATTCAATCCCTTCACCAGAATGTTACCTAATAACATAATTGCAAGTTATAGCGACTGGTGATAAACGAACTTAAAATTAATTGGAAAAGTCAATACAAGTATATAAATGCTCTATGAATACTATAAAGTAATTCCAAGTTTATTGACTGCTGTGTTAACTGTGGTAAATTAACTAAAGTTAATGTCTATTTTCTAGTTGTTATCGTTATGCTTGAATAGTACTTAATTATTGGAATGCTGATAAAATATGAGTGAAAAATTGCGTTGAAGTACTTTCGACTCCGTGTAATATTTATTGTCCATGCATCATTACTCTTTACAAAACTATTCGATAGCATTTTTTTGTTTTAAATTTTAAAGGAATGTAAAAATAGGTTTTTCCAATTCAACATTTTACATCAGTTAAACATGAGTGCAAGAACAAATTGCACAATCAGTTGTTACGGATTTCACACCACGCGAAACATGGAATATTAAAAATTATTGTTTTTGTCACATATGTGAGAGTAAATGCTTACTTTTAAAACCAAAGAATGGGTGCTATTATCACATTACTAACCGCAATTATTGAAAATGAATGATATCTCAATGGGCGTAGTGTGATTAAATTATTATTATGCCTATGAATTGTGATTCGATTCCCACACGGAGGCAGGGCATTACCATGTGTGAATATTATATTATAACATATTTGGACAATGAAAAAGGGGATGTATTCAAAACCACACTGAGCAAAAAGTTGCTCTTAGGATGTTACCACACCAATCCACCGATCATCGATCGACGACAGCGATCGAGTGTCGATCGACTATTTCTTATGATTGAAACGATTGACATTTGATGTCGATCGACGTCTAATAGTCCAATTCACCATTACTCAGTTGATAGTCCGGTTTATTAACACCCTTAAATATCATGCTGTCTTTCTGACTGCCAAAAGAAATGTAGAGTTAAACAGTCTTATTGTGTCTTAAATTCTCTACATACATAATATTTACGTAAGCAATTGCTCTATAGGTACATACATAAGTTCATACGTGAGTGAAACCAGATGAAAGTGACTTAAAACATATTTCTACAGTAATACGCGATGTTGCGTGTGTTTAACAGTTTTAAGTTCTTAAACCTACACTTCTGTTTGGAACAACATTCCGTATATGCATATTCATTTTAATCTATTTAGAATTGTTTCGTAAAACTTGATGAAACTGAACTAAAAGGCAATTTTGTATGAAGATCTTTGATCATTTTACAGCAATCAAGTTATGTTGAACGAATCAGCAAATATTTCTAACATGGATTTATAATATCTGAGTTTCTTCTTTTGAAATTTAACCTCTGATTAAAGTTTCATAAAAAACACGCAACGATTCTTTAACATACAACAAATACAAGGCAGTTTAAATAGATGTTACTTACCGATGCACACTTAAATGCAAATTCGTGTAAAAAGGTATTAAAATGTAAAACTTTCTTTTGTTTCAGACAGTTATGTCATAGAAGTTGTCAAACAGATCTTCGCGCAAAACTTTAACTCACTATTAAGAGAGTGTTTCAATCAAATGTAACATGTGTACATATATGTGCCTATATATTGTAAAGGCACTGCTGCACGCTGTCTTTGGCACATATAGAACAATGGAAAGTAAGTGCCTAAGTATAACATTGATCTAGGTTGACTGGTGAGCATAATGTGAATATTATAAGGACATTTTGTAAATATTCTAAGACAAAGAAGCTGTTATGATATAAGGGAGATGTAAAGTCTGAAGCATATATTACTTTATCATCTTGTACGATGTTATTGATACTCAGTCCTTGTGTGGTGTGACAGTTTCTAGAAGGATGGCTCTGATAATTAAATAAACAATAAATTAAATACCGTCATTAATCACAGTTTCTTGCTTCCGTGTCTGTAAATGCAAAAGCATCGCAATTTAATTAAAATAAATGTGCACAAAGAAATCGTTTTTAAAATGTCAATAAAATAGTTTGAGATAGACCTAGATAATTTGACTTGTGCAATATTCTATTATTAGGTAGTTCTTCTCATCATAGTCATCTCATTATTACAAAAAAAGAAGAGTCAATCCTTTGTTTCTTTTTCATATTCTAAAGAATGTCTGCAAAAGGTCCTTATTAACTTGTAAGTCAACACCTTACCCATACATTCCATACCCGTAACCATCGCAATTCCTAGACAATATTCAGAATAACTTACTCACACTAACGGTAACAAATACATAAATAAATGAATACGTAACTCGTTTAACCTGTTCACGTGTGAGATACACGTTCGTACGTAGTTCAAAGAGAAGGACCAAACAATCGACTCATTACAATATTTATTATAGCTACTACTCATTGTCTGAGAAACCTGTTTGTATCGAGAAAGAAGCTTACGAGAACTGAATGCCTTGACCTATACTAACAACTGTCTAACAAGAACTACTGACACATGGAATGACGTAAATAAGTGACATTGTTTACATACCGCTTTTTGTTGTAATATTGGTTAGTTGTAATTTAGTTCAGCATGATAAGGCAAGGAAAAACAATTGATAGCGACATCAGCACATGCGTATAAACACGGTGTAATAGAAACCTCCTTTTTGATTTTTTTAGGAACAATCTTTATCAGTCTTTTTTAAAAAAAACTAGTATTTACAGAGAAAGACTATGGGTTAAGACTGCAGTGTTTAGTCAACTACACATGTCATGTCCATAAGTAACTTATTTCTGCTATTCATCCCTCCATTCTTCTCTTTGTCCGTCTTTTGTTGATTTATAATTTCCGACGGACATGCGACAGTGCAGATTTCCTGTCTGTTTAACTACATGATGTCTTCCTAATTCAGTTCTTAATATAAGCGAAATATAAGGATCTGAGTCTTGCGTAACACCAAAAGCTTAGTCGTCGTGCTTCAAGCTTGTTAAATGTTAATATAATGTTCTGTTTAGATCACAGTTGAAATAACAGACTATCGAATGTATTACGAAAGTAAGTATAAAGAATGTGCATTACGAATGTCAATTAAGTGTATGAATTTTGCAATTTAATATGCCATAAATGGCCAATGTCTCAACAGTGCTCTTTGGAGTTTCCCAAACGTCTGCAATCACTTAGCAGTGCCTGCTTGGGTAGTGAATGAGTTAAGAGTACAATGGATCCAATTGAGGTTTATACAGCCAGAAGACTCAATTTCAAAATGTATTAAAATATTTCTGATTCTTTAGACATGCTGTTAATAATTTAAAATAAGAAGAGCACAACCGAAAATCGGATTAATATTCCACAACAATTTCACAAGTTTCCGATATTCTAGAGATATATACCTATAGAATAGCACGTTACAGGAATTCAACCACTAAATGTTTATAACACAAGGTCTCTTAGCTAATTTTCAAATCTATCCATCAATCAATCTAGCCTATAACTTACGCAATACATCCAAGGATTAGCTTGTCTCGATTTAATTACAAATTCGATATTAACTCGCGTAAAAAGTACTTACAGTATCCGGTTACGTTCTACACTTAGTAAAGTTCCTTAGGTGTAAGTTATGAAATCTTTTAGTTTTAAGACCACGAAGGCTCTGTTACCACATTCATTGATGTGCGGTTGGTTTTATTGTTGCTTCGAAACATGAGTGCCGAAACATTTTCTTCGAAACGTTTATAACATATAGGTAAGTTAAAAATTAAATACATTTTTTTGCAGTCATGTGACCTCTATTGCAATCAGACTGGCTTTTGCTTATCGGTTATTATCAATCAATCCTATATCAAAGCTCTTCTCGAATATAGAGCTAATAGTTGTCAAACCAGTGACGACCCCTTGCAATGTTTTGATTACAAATAGGGTTTTTAGGATTTTCATAGGAAAGCCGTAAACGTAGAGGTTTACTAAAAAGCTTTAATCCTTTTGATTCAGAACACCATACCTCATACTTTTTTATTGACCTGATTTACCAGTATTTTTCTTAACATGTCTGCTTATAACCTCCACAATTATAATGACGGGAAAAACCAAGACAGTGAGGTTACGCCCTTAATCAAAACATTAATAGCAATCTGATTTAGATAATAATATAATTCATGTATTAAACCAATTAAGGAGTGCAAATAGTCTAAGAGCCGAGCTCAAGAACGACACTTAGGTAAGTGACAGTCTAAAATGTTTATGTCTCTACATTTCACTTGGCAACGACCAAGACAGCTTGACACCTAAGGGCGACATTTTCCTGTGCGTCATTCTTGAATAAAGGTGTATTTCAGTTTATAATGGTACAGGTGGGAAATTTCAGATTAACTTTTCCTCTTTGAATGCTCATTTTTTATCTAATTAAATTTTTAAGTCGCTAATATATAATTACATGATAAATTAATTTTATAATAATTACCAAATAAATGCCCGTATAATTTAGTATCCTGTTCGGTATCATAAATAAAGGATAAAACATCCAAGTCATTCTTCTAATTTAAATTGTACCCTCCATTTAATTTCAGATAGCAATCAATTAAAACTGCAAATCATATTTGACATTCTGCAAGAACTTTGAGTCCTCTACAAATTAAAAGACGTATAAAGTACCTATGAGTTCGCAAATTCATTTTGACGAAGTCTTGACCTCCAAAATAAACGATCGAGTACTCGTGAATAAAACATTAAAGAAAAACAATAGGTACTTAAAACATTAACCCTGATTCAAAAGTCACATGCTTTGATAGATCCTCATGGTTTTAGCGAATGATTAATGATATAATCATAAATTAGAAAGTTGAGATGATCGTTTATCTGCGGTCGATTTGTTGTGGCTTCGCAAATAACGCTCATAGGACGGGATTTGGCATGCGAAATTAATAATACATGGTAATTACTTCCGTATTTTTTGTGTTATTATAATACCATTAAATATCAAGCCACTGAAGCATAAGTCAGTAAAATTATAACTTTAGAGTACAATAGCCTCTTCGCTGGAAACCTTTTTTCATTACACTAGACGTCAGCATGTTCTATAATAAAATATTGTTGTTTGTTAACGTGTCTCTTTCCGTATGGAAAATTTCTCTAATTTTCCTCCATACATACATAGGCCATAAATTGTCAGTATAGTCAGGAAAGCAAAGATTGCAATTGATAAAATTATTATATTGCTACGGAAGCGAATGCTATCAGATAAATATATATCTTGTGGCTGTTGTGCAACCTTCCTGATTCCCACGTGTGTTTAACGAATTACAATTTGTAATCATTTAAATGTAATAACAGTATTCGAATAACACTTTTTTTGTTATGGTTACGTATTGTTGTAAATTCCGGATCACTGAACACTTGTTTGAGATTCTTCGTTCGATTGAAGATTAATCAGTATTAGTAATTTACAAAACATGTCTCGGAATGTTTATTGGATTTAAAAAATAAACGACAAAAATATTTTGGGACAACGCCAACTTCACGAAATTTCATAAACTATATACAACATAAAATGCCATGAACATGATATTTGTATTTACAACAAATAAATATGTTGTCTCCTTCAGCCAACCAACAAAAGACGGTCTTAAAAACGAGTCGTGACAATCGACTTAATAATATAATATCGACTTCTTATCGAAATACGTATCGAGCGTTGCGTAACGAGCTTTTGTTATTTTTTGCAAGCTCAATAGACGTACGATACACACAACCGGATAGGCACACCAACAAATAAATGATTCTTAGAACTCTACAAATTTAAAATTAATTTTATTCAAACCATTTATTCTATGAACCTACTCATTTATTAAGTGACAGTTTCGAAGGATCTAAATAGTTGGACATTAATCAAACGTTGCCCAATTCGGATAACCTAGATACGATTATTTAATTTAAACTACTTTCTATTTTCAAAGCCGCAATTACTAATGTGGAATTATTAAAATAATAAATACGCGCTAAATATGCGGACACACTTCACTACTTGTCATTATGCACATACATAAATAGATAATGTAGGCATGACTTTTTAGTAAATGCTCATAAAATATTTATAAAATCAAATGTATGTTACGCTATTTGGCTCTCCTCGTTCTATATCAAACAAAATACTAGCAAAAAGTTACCCTTTTCATTCAAGTTGCAAGCTTTTTATATCTTGCATAAAGACAAAAAAATACGGAAGTCAAATTAACAGACATGTAACTCAAGTAGTCTAGACTGTTATCTGACCTATTTCTGAATAGGTTTTAAGACTGTATCGAAAACAAAATCAATTGAAAAGGGGTTAATTTTCAGTGCTACGGCCCACTAAATACTTCATACTCTTGTCGACAATATTCAGCACCCTTATACTCCTTAAGTCATTTATAATGAAAAATCTATGAACGGCATAAAGAAATGGAAATAAGCGCATCAGCACACGAATTATCTTCAATAGGAAATATTTAACCGAGTTATATCCATTGCATCACTCTACTTTTCACACTCTGGAACACCGTGACGCACTGGTTATTATATTTCATACCATAACACGGAACATGCTGTTTATATTTGTATTTATAAAACAATAATTGTGTTTACATGTCTCTGTGTAATACGCGGTTACTCGAATCAAAAGAGCGTGACACACATAATTCGCTATCGCACTATCTCACTTGCACTTAACACTGTGGGAATTGTTGTGCATTTGTTGAGAGTTTTTGCTCGTTCTTTAAATTAACTCATTACAATACAACAACGTATCGAAATGAACAAAAAGTAGCGTCTGACAGACCCCGGAATGTGTGGTAAAGGTTTCAATAAATTGGCTGAATGAATGTGTTTAGCTCGATCGCAAAAAAATGATGTATTGAGAGGAATAACTGAATATTCAAAATAACATTAATGAAAATACCAGACTTTATTATGTACTGTTACTTAAAATGTTATGAATTCCAAATAAAATGTTTCCTAAAGTGAACTACTAAAGACTGTAAAATGGACTCGTTTGTTGCCAACTTATAAAGAGGTCGTGGCAGTGATGTGAGTTTGCGGTCTTACTTATATCCCGTGAATGGAGAGTGTATAATGTAATTATGACGTTGTGAAGGGATCATAAAGCCGTATCTCTAAGAAAGGGCCAAGGAGCCACAGGCAAGATTATTAGCAAAGAAAAATGGAACTTTATCGCTTTTTTTTAAGGTATATCAAACCACTGCATTTGATTTTTCGGTTTTTACAGCAGCTATAAAACACCTTAAGGGGTAAAACATTACACATATGAAGACTCTACAACTGCACGTTAAGGATACAGAAAAGAGGCCAGTCATAAAATCAAATGTTAAACCTATAACGAATACGACGCAAGGCTGTCCAGTCTGCGCGTTTTAAATTAGTATGAAGTTGTGAAATGAATTAATTATTCATAATTTCTGCTCCACCTATCTTCTGTTCATGCCCATGTTCGTAAAACACAGTGACCTCGACGTGTACAGCCATAATATCGCTCCAGTTACCCACAAAAGTGTGATTGTTATGTAAATCCCCGCCTGATATAATGTGTACGTGAGACAGTGGACTTGCACTTTCTAGTATACTTTCACAGCTATTGTGAATCGCGCCGACTGACGCAACCGCCGAATGGGTGCTACGTCATCTCTGCGTCACTTTTGTCTGGTACATAATACGTATACAAGGTAATCTAAACTATTAAAGGTATTAAACAACACAAATACCTAATTATAAAGGCAATTTTATTGGTTTTTCAGAAAAACATAAAGCTAGAGAAACATCTGTTTATATTTACATAACAAATTACGCTGAGGTAATTATCAACAACTGTGTATTTAAGGTCATATTCAAAACCGTGGGTCAACCTAGCAGTCACTAGTAATCGAGAATTTCAAACAAAATGAACTGAATTATCGAATGCAATCTATTTGTATAAACATTTGAATATCGCTTTGGCTTTCTTAATTGAGTCATTAGTGTTTTTAAAAGGCATTATTATGACATTCTTATGTCTTTACTGTTTTAGCCTTAAAAGCCTTATTTGAATAGTAGGTCTGCTCTTTGACAGTGTTAAATCTGTTTTCGTTCAAAATCTTTATTACATAAGTGTGTTCATACTACGGAGTTCGTTTCTAAACGGATGAATGGCGTTACGGAATTTTAAACTATGAATGCCGCTTGTTGATATAAATGTAACGTAGATAATTATAATGATAAGAATTTGTACTTTAAAAGAAATATAATACAGCATTAAAGGTAGAGCATTAATGAACACAGCTTTATTTGTCATTTCATAAATAATAAAAGGGACCTATCCTACCTACCATCCTACCATAAGCCATAAGGAATATAATATATCTTTAAGTTATGGATACTTTCGATGGAGGTAAATGATCTACCAATTGTTGTGATAGGTTAAAATCAGAAACACGGTTACAATGAAAACACGTTCACAGTTTCCTGAGAAAATGAGGTAATATTCTCAATGAAAGCCGTCTACATAACCTAACTTTCCCACCACAGCTCCGATGTCATATGTTTTTGTTCTTACGCAAGTTATAAGTCAATAGGCTGTTCTCGTTTTCCAACTAAGCACCCTTATTAACCTTCGTTGTTTTGACGGCGGCGCGGTGTTCACACTGTGTCGCTCCGTGTTATTATTGTCGCCCGATGGAAGTCGGCCGTCGAAGCACATTTTCCCACGCTTGATTTATAAACAGAAGGAAATACTAATGTTTTATCCACTGCATATGGAGTATGTGATGGATAAAACAAGCTGTAGAATCTGCGTATGACTTGAAAGAAATTTCTATAAGATTCTGCGTTTCGTCTTTGAATGGTTATTGTGTGGAGTGCGTAATGTGCGTGTTTACCTACGTATGGACGCACATTACGCACACGCACTTAGCCAGTGTGTTTTACGTTAATGTCAGCATCAATCTCAAAAGGTTTTTTGCCGGTTGTTTTATATAATTTCTGCAACTCGGGACTGCAACCTGCCCTTTCTTCTCTACATTTCGTTCGTACCACAGTGATCATCAGTATGAAAACGGTATGGCATGTTTAAAACCAAGATAAAGTAAGAATGTGCTCCGTATCAGTACTGATCAGTAACTGTAATAGTTGTGACGTCACTCACATCAGTCTGAAGTATTCGTCGGGCGCAAGTAATGCAATCCATGCACACGACGAGTTAGATGCGGCCTACACACTCTATTGACTATTTAATTGGTTTTTTATAATTACGTATGGTTATTTCTCTACAATTTATTTCGGTTTAGATGGTTGATTTTGTACTAGGTATATACATATATCAAGGCCGCAGAGCATGCGCGAGCGATCCCGTAGCTCTGGCTTAGGTAGTGGAAAAGGCTCGGGGTGTTTTTAGTCGGAGAGATTTCGACATATCCCCATGCCGTTCCCTCGACGTGGGTTGAAGTTATTATAGTTTTAACCCGGAAACCAAAAAAAAATAAAGAATCAATCAAGGTTATTTGTTTATGTAACAATTATGTACTAACTCGGTAATTTATTATACTAAAAATATGATTAGACAATAAGATAATGAAGAGAGAGGAACAACTTAAAACTAAAATAGAGTGTGAATTAATATTATTATTTTCGTTGTTTTCTAATATATTCTAATCAACTCATCAGTGTGCACTTAACTTAAGAAGCCCGCTATTTTCCCCGTTGTGCTAAGGCATCTCGTCTTGCAACTCTGTTACTTCGTATCGTAAACCCTTATTATCTAATTATTACGATGTGCGCGATTATTTTCACGTACCAATATTAAGTAATATGATTTCCATTCACTTTGAAATTGTTAAGAGTCTATTACGTAGGAAGATATATTTTATGATACTTACATCATATTTATTTAGTTTCTTTCTCGGACCTTTCAAATGGAATACGATGACATTTAATCTTGGGTCAAGAGGTTAATAACTCATGTCTATAAAGCAATGTCTAAAAAGACCACAAACTTTTAAAGTTAGCCTTCAGTTGTGGAAGCGAGACGCTGCTCTTCACCGTGTAATGCACCATCTCTTTCACAACTGCAAGTCTTACTATATTACGTAGTGATAGATGATGGTGAGATATTAGCCCACATTTTTTTTTAACGGGTCATCTGCAGTAAGCCTCAAGGAGGCTTTGACTGCTTCTCCAGACTAAGTTGGCGAGACTAAAGTTAAGCCTCCAGCCAAGGCACAAAATTATATTATATTACTAGCTGATGCACGCGACTTCGTTGGTGAAAATAAAAGGGATGAAAAATTTTAAGAGAATCGGTCCAGTCGTTTCGGAGAAGTACGGTAAATAACATTGTGAGACGGGAATTTTATATATAAGATAATAATATTAGAATCAGATATTAGGCCACTAGTAAAATGACTACGTTTTATGCGGTAGCCTGAATATGTAATAAAAATAACTACGTATTAATTACTGCACTAAAATAATATTTAGTCTACTCGATAACGACCACAGTCGGTGTCCTATCAGCGGCAATAGCCAAACAACCATATGATCCCGTTAGTCCTTTATATTTATAGCTCATAAAACGTAATGTTAACGGTGTCTAGATGACGATGAAAGCTTAAGACTGAATCAATCGCTAGTAAATGGTACTCATTTACTTCGAGATAAAGTTGTCTTTAATACATTAACATTTCAGGTTTTCATTTCAACGTACTTTAAGTATATAGGTAATAGAGTGTACGTGTAAAATGGTATCTCTCTATTAACTTTGGAACGTGATTGGAAAATCTTGGATACCTACTTGCAACGTTAGGAACATAATCATAAAACTAAGCGACAAGTTTTAGCATTTAACTCCGTAGTCTATGTCTCAATTAGGTTTACATAAAGTCAAGATTTGAAATATCAAATAGTCTCAAGTTACTGTTTAGTCACATGCCGTATTCACTTTCTTATTTTTCTCACTTTTGTGTGTAAAGTTATGCACAGATACACTTGCAACATTAATAAAACGATGCTTTTTAAACATTTTTTTTCATAATTTAGATCGTCACACAAATATAGTCATCTATTTTGTAATAAACCATTAAAATAGACTAATATACTGAAATAAGTATTAGGTTAATATGTCAAAATATTTTGCAAACTTGCTGTGCCTAAAAATGGATTTTACACAATCAAAGTTTTATGCATATATTTACACAGAGCGTAGGTACTTAAGTAGGCGTAGAACTCATAATTATTAATGACAGATGTACTTTTTTTCCTAATTCTTCTTTGTTTATTCTAAGACAAATTTAATGTAACGATTTCATAGCACTTATTAATGTTATCGACTCCTGATTATAGATAGATACAAAGTCCAAAATACGTTGTTTATGTTCTAAGAAGAATTTTCACTACGTCTTATTTTAATTACTATCAACTACAACAGCAAAAAAGAGCCATTCTTGTTCTTCTGTTTGATAAAAAACAGTCACTTCTATCGGTCTAGAAAGAAAATTAATTCTAAATACTATGGTTTACTAGACAGTTGGGCACCATATACGATCTCTTTTTGTAGCGCTAGTAGAGGTACTAGCGTTACAAAAAGAGATCGTAGAGATCGTATATAAAGGTACCTACTCATACAGAAACATCAAAAGGCAACGCCGACCATGTGCAAGCACGTGCGTGATGCAAATCGCATGCACATACACGATAAACGTTTGTCGTTCGTACATAATACAAGCGTTATGTAACACGAATATGGGAAATTTAACTATCAATTAATTCCTACCGACAATGATATAAGGAGTACAAAAAAACTTAAAATAACAATAGGCTATTGAAAACAATACAATAATTTAACCGTATAATGTGTTTATTACGACAGAAGAATATACGATCGTATATAACAAGTTTGGTATCACAACACTGATGCAATGAACAATTATTGAACAATTGTAACCACGAGTAAATGCGTTTTGTGTTTAAAACTGGTATTCGCAAATTGTTATTGTGGGCAGAACTGTTCCTATACTACAAGTTGCTTAAACAGGATTATTGTTATTGTGGAAGCGAGACAGAGCAATACAAAACGCGTGTCTTTTCGTCGTTCGCACATCGGTATCAGTTCTACTTTAAGAGCACATAGTAAAAGCGCAGGTTAATTGTTGTTTTATTTCTTATATTACCTGCACTTGTGCTGCCTGTTTAATTGTAAAAAAAAACTATAAAGCACGTGTTTCATTTGACAAAATAATTATATATGTAGGTCTAGCTGGTTAACAACTCGAGCCCTTGTAAATATTTTCGTGACTGATAAATTACACATTACATTACGTAGTTGCCTATATAAGTAACGTTGTAGATATAAATAAATACGGATTACTAATGCAGAGAAAATACTCAGTGGAATGTGTTTCTCTATAAATTTATTCCATTTTTTTACAGAACTTGATAGAAAGATAACATAATATTTAGCAGACTAATGATTGGAATTTCATCTTGTCAAGGGCGTGGCAATGTAAAAAGGTTTTAGGTGATTATAACTCATTTAAAACAAAACACGCTTGGCTAGATTTCTATCAGTTCTACGAGTCTGTGCTATCGAGTCGAGTCGTAAAACTGCAAGTAGATACACAGACGCATTTATAATTAAAATGAATACAGAAGAAGCAGAAACGAACTAGATAAACAAGTATTGTGTGTTCCAGTATGCTGTACAACCTATTATAATTTACCTTAACACTTCTTCAATTAAGATGATTGTAAAAACCAGCACTGGAAGCCGACTCTTGTCGTGTGTAAGAGTGGACTCGAACTAGGTTATAAAGCACACTTTTTCTAGAAATTCCTAACACCGCTTGTAAGTGTGATAGATAGCTCAATTCATACATAAATGTATGATTAAACTTTCCACAATTTCTTTGATAAATGCATTTGTACAGTTTTCAAACGACGAATGACACCCCAACTCAGCTCTAATGCTTCGAATAAATGTGCATACTTCACACGAGTTTAATAATAAAAAATACAATTTTACAGACCATAAATTTTACTCTCAACTGCTTTTTAATGTTGATGAGCACCTAATTATTTTTATTTGTAGTACGTACAATGGATGTGATGTTTCTTTTTTCTTTTTGTGTGCTAAAACTGGCTCTGTGT
This sequence comes from Chrysodeixis includens, assembly GCA_941860345.1. NCBI lineage: Eukaryota > Metazoa > Arthropoda > Insecta > Lepidoptera > Noctuidae > Chrysodeixis > Chrysodeixis includens. The sequence goes on from OW796094.1 coordinate 13,656,985, forward strand.
TTACCTTGCCCAGGCTACAAAGTAACATGACCTTCATGCAGCGTTAAAATCTGCATTTGTTCATGAGAATAATATCTAGTAATGGCTTGCAGTAGGAAATTTACATACCTATACAAACAAAAAAGAAAAAGTGAACTTGCTCGAATTTCAAACTGGTATTCATTTTTAATTTATGGTGTGCGAGATAAATGTTGAGACTGACATGACAGGCCTTCAAAATAAGCCAGCGTTAATCTAATATCTTCGAAATAACCACCGTCTGCGGCCTTAAAATATTTGTTTCGAATATATTAGTTTGTGCGTGTAAGAATTTCGTTACACAAAATGTAGGTCATTGATTAAAAACTTGTATTTCAACTGGTCATTGGTTACTCGAGGACATTACAACCCTATTAAAACAAAGATACGATACTTTCTTCCTAAGTGCCATGACATCGTGATTGCGTCACAAACCTTGCTATTTATCCAACTATATCAGTTTAAATGCGGGTCATTAACACAAATGACTACGTGGAGTAATGCAATAGTTATGATTGCTACACACGAGTTTTAAACAACTTAGGCAGCCAGTGCTGAGGGAAATAATTGAATATGCAAGTATTTGTTTAAGATTAACATTATTGTTTTTGTTGTACGCCGGCAGTGTCCAAACAGTAAAGAGTTTACATGGCCCATATTATAATGGCAATGAACTTACGCACGATAAGGTCGTAAGACCACTTAGAACCGTTTCAAACTCTATTCAAAACTGTATTTACAGAATTAGAGTTGTCAGAAAACTGACCAGCTTAAACTTAATTTAATTTTGACGGTGATTTCCAACTTCCTAATAAAAGGCGTAAGAGTAATGAGACGGGAAGAGGTTTCTCTCAAGTATTTTATGAGGCGAACTTCCAGGATATTTGGTGATTAAAATTCCGATACCTCCATTGGATACTGTCTTGGTGTAACCAATGAGGTTTAGTCCAGTAACTACACAGTTTCTATAAAATATGGTAAAGAAAATTTAAGTTACAAGACAAAGTAAGACACCCTCTAAGACATCCAGAAAACTTCTTTAAACAAAATTTTATGCATAACATTTTAGTATAGGCTTGGCCAACCCTTGTATCCACCCCATAAGTTTAAGTGGGTTTAAATTACTCTTAAAGTAAATAATGGTTTAGAATAGTCCAAAATATAATCCGCGACCATCTGAACCAAGAACTTGTATCAATTTAATCTGAACTTGCATTTATATTTACGAGCAATCAATTGACCTAAAATAAGCTCTTTTAGTACCTTAACACACAAATGTTAATACATTTTATATGCATATAATCTCACACATTCAACGGACGGTCTATAAAATCAATGCCATCTGATGTAACATTTACTTCCTGCTATATTTTAGTAAAGTTTATCGAAATGCCTTTCGATAGCAGCCACGTTGCTTACGTAAATTCAATTTGTTATGCCAACGGTGATCTGTGCTGTCAATGCAGATTCAAAACAACATTATCAAGCGAGGATTTTTAGCTATAGATTTCGTCTTTAAAGATTTTAGATTTTATTTAATCAATTATGAATAACTTTTGAAAATCAATAACAAGACCTTTTTTAATTTAAATATCATTGATAGAGTCGAAGGTATCGGTCATCTTTTTATACAATAACGTGAAGGGCTATGTTTGGTTTCTTTATCATCATCAGTCCTGAATAACCCACTGCTGGGCATAGGCCTACTTTTGTTTATACCATTCTTCTCTGTCTTATGCGCTTCGCATCGATCCTATTTCTGTTATCTTCTTAATGTTACTTATCAGTTGCTTTCTAGTCCGCAATCGTAGTTTTTATTATACGAACTAAGCCGCTAAAGGTAAGATATTTAAAAAGTACTTACATCCCGTTAATTATTATAAAAAGTCAACTAACGGCATTCGTACATAAGTGCGACATGAGAAAATTCTGAAATACGTCAAAATGACAATGCGACATGTTAGTATTGACACTGTTCGTGCTGGCGTTTGCGTCACTGTACTTAAAACAATTTCACAATAATACAATGTATATTACACCTTCTCTGAACAAATACAACAGAGTAAAAAGTTAGCTAAAACGACGGGTATTCGTGAGTTTAATGGAAAACGATGTAATATAGACCTGATTTCAATATCTAGAAGACAAAGAAGAAGTTAAAAAAGATCGATCAAATGCGAGTCTGACTCGCGACACTGAAGGTAAAGAAAAACATTAAAAAATCTGTACAATAAAATCTACTTTTTTTTAATATTGAAACCAACAACGGCTTACCTTTACGGTTTACGGTTTACCTTTACGGTTAAAAAAAATATTTGAATATTATTCATTTAATATTTCATATAAAGTGTAAATGTCGTCTTCACATGGTTCGAAACCTACTTACTGTCCAATGATAGTCCATTACTGTGAATGATTTATATTGAACATCCGTTGGTCTGACCGCATCCGAAATACGGAAGTGTTGCGAAGAGCTAACATTATGGGGATCGAGGCCTACCTCATGCGCAGACAGCTCCGCTGGTGTGGACATCTATCACGAATGGCGAATAAGCGTACAGCAAAGTGCATCTTTTTTTCTGAACTTGAGGAGGGCAAGCGTAAGCATGGCGGGCAACTCCTCAGGTATAAAGATGTGCTGAAGCGCCATATGAAAAAGTGCGATATTGAGCCTTCAGAATGGGAACAAATGGCTATTCGACGACCAGAATGGAGGACGTTGGTAAAGACCAGAGTCAAAGACTTTGAGGACAAACGCTGCTCCGAACTGGATGCTAGACGCGATGAATTAAAAGCACGCCCACCTTGTGCCATACCATACAATTTTTGCAATGGTGTACTGACCTGCCCACATTGTGCGCGAACATTTAGTAATAAGATCGGCTATGTGAGCCATGCACGAGCACATCAACGACAAATGGAACTGTAAAACGGAGAGTGAAGAGGTCGCCGTGGCCGAAATCGGTCGAGGAACATATATATATATACTGTCCAATGAACTTAGAAGCAGTGGGTATAATAAAAGTGAACATAATCGTTTTCAGTCGCTAAATGCCCACGACTACGGTATATGTCGAAATTTCGACGATTTTGGTTCAAATGTCAACAAAATATAAAAAGATTTACCTACCCAAAACTTGTTTGACCAATTATGAATTCCATTCTAAATCGAGAATTAAATCGGTACCAGTGGAATTGTCAACGAGGGTCGTCTTCAAAATCAAGTTTAAAACCATGAAGATCGGACAAATACGCAATATACCTTTATTCGTACAAATAAAAAAAAAAGATACAACTTTTTTTTTAATATTCGATGTGCAACAATTTATCGCAAACTGAGGCCTTGATCGTGGGAATCTTAAAATTAAAAATAGGGACAAAGCGGAATAAAATGTACGACACACTTCACAAAACCACAAAATATTTATTAAAAGAAATATTATGTATCCAATAGTCACTTTTATTACCTAGTATTCACGCTCAATTCTAAAACCGACTAAAATAACGACTACGCTCCAGTAATTTGCAAAACTTGAATCTATATTCGACGGGCCTGTTGGTCTAGTGGTTAGTGACCCTGACTGCTAAGCTAGAGGTCGTGGGTTCGATTCCCTCCCAGGACAAATGTTTGTGTGATGAGCACGATCATTTGTTCTGTGTCTGGGTGTGATTTTTCTATAATATACATATATTTAGAAATATATAAGTATGTCAATCAGCTTTCTGATTACCATATCACAAGCTCTGCTTAGCTTGGGATCAGATGGCCGTGTGTGGATTACGTCCCAAGATATTTATTATTATATCTCCCAGCACAATTTTCCTATGCAGCATTTACTAGATACATAAACATTGTTTAGACTACAATTTAATTGATTTTTAAGAATATAGGTTTCTAGAACTTGTCGTCCACTTCGTAATATGACCGAGGGAGAGGTTTTAGTAAAATAAAAATCCCATACTATCTAGTCAAATTGCAGTTGTAGAACAGAGACAAAAGTCTACGCCGTGCAGTCTGCCGTCGCATTTCCACACCTGTAGCTGTTATAATCTCACTTTAGGACATCACTACGTCTTAAAGTGAGAAGAAAGTACGTAGGCCTATAGTTTTTTGAAGAAATACTCCTACAAAACAAGGATATGAATTACAAGTCCTTTAAAAGCAAAACGAATGAAGCTTTACATGACGAATTCGATTAAGCATAGGAATTCAACATGATCTTCGTCACAAGATTATCATTACCGGTGCCTATATAATTCTAACTATAATATTGAATATCATATACCTAGTTAGGTACAGACACCTAGCAGTGACAGGATATCACTATGAACAATAGACCCAATTCACAGTAGGCTGGGAAATTGATTTTATAGAATAATGCCATACGAATTTATAATGACTTTTGTTCTTGGTATGACGTATTATAATTAAGCCTATGTAATAAGATAGAAGGAAATCCTCAGCCTCGGTGTTCATTAAACATAATTTCTGTCTTTGTCTTTACATTGATTATAAAATTAATTAAAACATAATTCAACTCCATGTGAAGCAGGATCACATCTCTTTTGTCTCTTACACATAGGTAATTCTAATCCTTTCAATTTCAATAAGAATACAAGTTATGTGTGACGTTTTCACGCCTGGACTATGTAACTGAATTTAAAAATTATTTCATCAATGTAAAGCTACATTATCAGCCAGTAACATACCTAAGCCAATATTTTCTCCCCATACATCTCTACGGGAATAAAAACTACGCAAGCAGAACTGCAAATCGTTCGCATTTTTCTGATTGTCAACGCGTCATCGCATTGGTTTTGTAACAGTCTGTACGTTATGTCTACATTCTACAACTATTTGATGTTTTCTAAACATCGATTGGAATCTGGCATCGGATCGCAGTAACGATGTATATTGGTCATTATACTGCATGAATGATGCCTGCCAATTGGTAAGCGTTATTAAGATTTCTCGTCAAACTGCGTAAATGAATGCTGACAGTTTTCTTTTTTGCTAATGCCTTTAATTTCTTAAGTATATGTATTGGTAAACCTGTACCCGCCTACGTATATTTATTTTTAGGATTATCGTATCAGAACCGGCTACGTATGTATTATTCGTGACATTTTATAAAGAGAATTATGACTTTTGACCTCTTGCCGTTTTACAAAAGGTAGGTAATTTCTGTTTGACCCATAAACAAATTATAATATTGCAAGAAGCAAAAACCAAATAAATTATATTTCTACGCATCACATTTTGCTTCGGTGAATAATCAAGTTTTATAATTTTATGAAATAAATCAAGGATTAACGTAGTTACATAATTTTTTAACTTTGACCGACACGACATTGTAATTTTAAGTTCAAATAAAAATACACTTACACACGAAATGATTGCGTCGAATAGCAATAAAAATCGCTTGCTTTGATATGACTGATAACCGTTAAATCGCGGAATAACAACTGAATATAGAAAACCTTGCAGTTGTTAAGTTAAATAAACGTTTAAGAGCTACAACTAGTAAAAGCATTTGATTTTTTTTTTGTTTAATACCTTTTCAAAGACAAGTTGAGCATTTGAAAAGCTGCTGCAATCAATATTGTTTGGTACGAAAAGTACAATTAAATCTTTATCCTCTTTATACAAAAAGTATGTATTATTGCAATTTTCAGCTAAGGAATTTTAAGCAAACCACTAAACACAGAGTATTTCAAGAATGAGATGGAACTAATGGTAATATTATACGCTAACGGTGCAAACGAGATTTCAATTGATTTCAAGTCTCATTAAACATGTTGATTGTTGTTATTATGACACCTACACCAATCTTCTGGTCAGATAAAGTCAACGTCCTTTCATATAATTAAGTATAACAAAGTCATTAACAAACAAACTCGTGCACAGTCCCATGACCCACATAAACATTTCTGTAACAATCTAACATTGGCCTTAAAACATAAGGTTCAATAGCCGAACGACCATAAGCAAAACCCATTACATTGAAACTCCATGCACCTGATTCCATAAACAATAAAACCAATTTCAAATTTTAAAAACAAATTAGTTTTGAATTTTAATTGCATTTAAAACGTAAATAGAATAAACAAAAAACACAAACGGCTTCTAAATATAAAATTTTAAAACAATGTTGCTCGAATTAAAGTCAGGTATTATATTTACGACCAGCATGTCTATTATAATGTTGTTATACATTGCGACATAGAGACACATATTTTAACGCGAGTAAATTAGTAAATAGACAAGTGATAAGTTTGTCATACGCCCGAGGTAAGAACGTTCTAATATTTACATAATTATAAATTAATCTCGCCGTTTATAAATATAACTATTAATTTTATAATTATAAAACTGTCAGCTAGATATTATAAAAATAAACTGGTAAATAAAGACTCTTTATTTACTGTAATTAAGAGTCCTAGCCGTGCTTACACTAATTTAACGTTTGTGTCAAGGCGAAGGCATAGTGATTACGTTAATCACCTAATATTGTAACGATAACAAGAGTCCTTTGTCTAAAAGTGGGACAGAACTTTAATAGGCAGTTGCATTTTTTCATTAAGTGCACACAACACGTTACTTTGTTTGCGATTGTACGCAAACAAGTTATGTTTTTCAACGTTAACGTAACTTGAATATGGAGTCTTGAGTAAACCACGACGTTTAAGTAAAATTTGTTACGAACTTAGTGTGTTATGTAGATTTTACATAATTTTGTTTACAAAAACATTAAAAAATGTTATTACTTAATATTATTTATTCTTGAAATTGTCTCTCTAAAACATGTAGAGTTAAAATCTGAAAACGTATAGAAAAAAAATTGGTATATAACTTTAGTTACTTTACATAGTAACACCATTTCGTTTAGGACGACCTCAGACCACTTTAAATTCGTCTCCCTTGCACGTGCAAAGAATAGAAAAAGGTGTTAAATACGCAACAGTTAACATCACACCTCGTATTTCCAATTTCATTTCGAAAACATTTTTATTTATTTAAAATATCAGTTTGGAGTTGGCAACCTAAGGTTTCACAAGTATGTATAACGCGACGATTGAGTTCGCAGCACCGCAACGTAGCGGTGACGAGTGTGTACATCCAATTACTACAATTTGTGGATGATCCGAAAGTGGGTAACTCCTTCTACTGGAGATTACCGGTTTTGCAAGTACTTGAAATAGTTTAGTCAGTTTATAGTCGAAGCGAACGCTCATCGCCTACCTTAAAAATAGCAAATTAGCGTGCAGCTCTGTTTAAAAAAACAATATTGTGTTTTCATTATCAATAAATGGTTGGCCTGGTTGTTATTTATAAAGCCACCTTTATTTCGTTCTCTCCAACGCCTGTCAACATTACTAGATAAGTATTTGGTTTAAAATTCGCAATGATCAATGTTACCCAAGATCGGCCGCAATAAATTTAGCACGTGTAAGAATTAAAAGTTAGGAAGAATGGCACTAAAACCGATACAATCAATTATCAAAACTGCCAAAAATACCGAAATAATAGCTGACCTTTAATGCTTTAACTGCCATAATCTAATTATGTTCAATTTTAATCAAGCGTTCGCCTACACCCTCGTTAGTCAATTGGCTCGTAAATTCATACTGAGTGCAAAGGTCAAGTCCGGTGAACTCTCGACGATTCGTCGGCTCCCACTGTTACAAGCGGCATCGTCGCGGTCGATCAGACCTAATCAACGAACATCCTAAACGTTCGCGAATATCCACTTCCTTATTTTGGTAAATCGGTTAAGTATGATTGCAATTTCAATGTTGGAATTTATTTTGTGGAACATTTTCGTCGTGTCGATCTATGAACATAGGCTAACAGAAAAGTGACTCTACAAACGCTTTTTTTGGCAGTGAATTTATTTAATCTGGGTTTTCTGCACATTATCATTATTATCAGACTTGTATTCATTTAAGCATATACAATAACGCTAAACCATTGCTCCGTGTTTGTGCGGAATCTTTTCAAGCATTCGACTCTATCGTCACAGCACATCGTTATTAAAAATACTTTAGACGGATTTATTAAGAATACTTACTTTTTAATACCTGTCTGTCTCGCACAAACTCGATTAATCAAAACATAATATGAGTTTAGCAGTCGAATGTAAAAAGAACTACGTGAACACAACTCATATCGTAGCAAATCCATCGTAGTGTCATCTGCCACGTGCTTTTTGTTTAGCTCTCCTTAAAAGGAAACCAAACGTGACGATACAGTCTCCCTCGCATACAAATCACCAATACCAAGATATTATACCTGTCTAGATTTACATGTATTTCTTTATTAAAATGCTAAACAGCTTTTTACTGCATAATTGTAGATACAATGTGGTTATGGTAATTGTAAGGGGGAACTTATAAGGTAGAGATGTTTCACGTCTGGTTCATCTGCGCATCGCTTCCATGGACTCTCTTTTACGTTTGTTGGGACGTTTATTTATAACATGCTTTATTACAATAATTTTACATTTATATATGTATTCTTTAAAATAATAAATAAGCATTTTAATTTCCCACAGAGGAGAAACCAGGCTACAACCCACGCCAAAAGCACGGCGTGAGGTCTGAGCATTATATATTTGTTTCAACTTACAATGCTTCATCTTATTGCCAAATCCTATGTGGTTGTGACGAAGCACAATTAGTCCAGATGAAAATACCGCCACTTAAAGTAAGACTGTCGCAGTTGAGGAAGAATGGCGCTGCTCTACAGCGTGTAGAGCGCAATCTCATTTCCACAACTGCAACAGTCTAAGTATAAGAGCAAAGAGAGGGTTCATTTTTTGTTCCTTCCTTTAAAAAAAAAGAAAAAGAGCCTTAACCTAACCTTAAAATATCAATAACGTTACCGGCCAGCATTTTATATCCTAAATAGTTAAATTAACATTTAGACACAGTAGACACACACACGCATACACACAACATAAATTAAGACGAACAGCGTAACAATCACTTAATAACTACTTACACATCAATTAAGAGATTGAAATAAACACTTATTTATAAACAGACCTTCACCGTAATGATATATCAACATATTTGTGCAACACTGTTTATTTAATAACATCTTTACTCAATCATTGTAATAATTTATGATTATGGCAGTGGAAAATATTAACCAATATCTGAATGTCAATGAGTCGATACATAAATCGGAACTCCCTTAGGGCTGGCAATGTACTGATCAAAATAAATTATTTATAAATAATAGGTAGAGTTAAACTTTTTAACTATTCTAACACATTCCTGACAAACAGTAAAGAAAAAACATTGTGAGGAAACTTGGATTCCAAATACCGGAATCTGAAATCACCAATCGGCAGTGAGCTAGCATGGTGGTCAACGCCCAAACCTTCCCTATATTATTATTGGAAGAGACCTGTGCCCAGCAGTAAGGCGCATATAGGCCGGTTTATTATTATAGATAAAGTCAATAATCCATAATTACAGCATATTTAACAACTTAATTCTTAATTTTCGACTGCGCTACCAAATTTAAATGAGCTGGTTTTTTTTTTATATCTAGCCAAAAATATTTTAGCGAATAATATATTCGATTGTTATCTAAATGTGTTCTAGAAGTCTTAAATAGCAATTCTAAAGACGCAAAACCCGCTTAAAGTTATAAAATAACTTGTTTTTGGAACGTGCAATTTATTTATGAGTGATAAACAAAAAAGGCACATATCAAATTATAAATCGAAGACAAATAAATAAACAAGAGCATGTTCCAATTTATTGCTCACATTTCAATATTTGCGACGAAAATCGATCAACAATCGAGTTGGTCGAGTCGACTTTTTTACAATATGCATGGGTAGTCAACGTACAAATCGGCTAAAAAAAACGGACTCAGTTACGCGTTACATCGTCGGCATCAGCGTACAATAAATCGTAACGAAAAGCTTTACTGCCAATTATCCCCTCTCTCCCCTTACCGCGTTTACGATCTTTATGTAATGATCGGTAGAACTTCGCAGTTCAAATTGAATTGACCGAACGACCCCCGCGTACCCTCAACTTGTGAAATGCCTAATTGAATCGATTACTCGCATGAAATGTTTTACTGTTGATAAATATTTAAACGTTATGTTTAGTGAAACGCGTTTAGGTAGAATTAGAATCGATACTCATATTATACCAGTTATATAGAGGCACATTAGGTATCTAATTACTAGTGAAGAATGATAATGGAATATAATAGAGTTAATGTAATGTTAGTACTTTTCACTAAACGTAGAATCCTCTGTTTAACAAACTCTTTCTTGTTTGCCTATCGAATAAGAGCTTACTGAACAGTACTCACAATTGTATTATGCATACTTATAAGTCCCAAAAATACGTACACAATACACAAAAATATATAAGAGATCGTCTTTTATTTCAAAAGCCTATTTTATTACAAAATATTTGTTTGTAACCTCTATTGTTTACCGTTTTAAATAATTACATGTTTATTAGTTACGGCTCTACTCTCATACATTCTCATGCATATTTTGAGTATTACAGCTTGACCTTGCAAATTTGCAGACACCTCGAATTTTCTCGTACATTACAATTAAAACAAAATACATTAAAAATACGATGCTTTCTAATTTTATCCTTATTTAATTAAACAGGAAAAGAAGTATAAATGTATTTCATTAACAGCGCTTTTATAACAAGTTGCTATTAGCATCAGAGAATGTGCTTCACGGTATATTTTTTCCGCATTTTCCTTGAAGGTCAATGATAATAATCTTTATTTACTCTATTTATTTACAAATAATCTTTATATAAATTGCATTTTTACAAAACTGCAACAGACTATTATCAACTAACTTAAAAAAAGGAAGATGTTTCTCAATTCGACCGAATAAAATATTAAATTATCATTGTATTTTTTACAAGTGTTTATATAAATGCTCCATGAACTGTATTTTTAAATTGCAAAGTTGATTCACTAACGAAGAGTATTGATAAGAAACTGGTTTTTCCAACTTATCTATTTGGTTGATAGTAACTTGTTTTTGCACGTCATATTATTATAGCTTAAAATGTAGAGAATATCGATAGGATTATAAAATGCTTTCTTTATTCGATGCTCTTTTTATTTTAATAGCTAATAGCTTCTGACTCTCCATGGGTGATTTTTAATACATATTATTACATGTAGAATTAACATAATTTATAGCAAATGTGGTAGCCTTAAGGTTCAATGACCGGATTTGTCTAGATCTGATTGTTGGGTTGAATGGGTCCATAGATGTTTTTGACGAAAATAATTCGGGGTTCAGGAATTAAATCTGAATCGTAAACCTACAGAAACACCCAAAATTTGCGTGGAATACTCGTTTTCTACTTTATACGGTACAGGGCGAAGTTTCAGGCCCGTATTATTATGGTGAGAAATTATTTGACGCAGTCGAATGAAAATCCTTTAATGAATTAGTCCTCTTTGTTGACTTAACTTCTCAAGCCCCACCTATGCGTGTTCAATTCACATTTATCACAGCAAAACACAAAGGAAATTAAAATGTGAGAAAACTATTAAAAAGTGTTATAATTAATCTTAGTATCCTTTTACATCTACTACCTGACTTTACATTTTCCCATGTTACGGAAAATCGAATTAAATTTATCAGTCAAAGATAATAATGAAAGTGTATAATTTAAAGATACCCGCAGTTATATATTTACAGTAATTATATAACCACAACATAGGCATTACAGAAAATCAACATAGAAACAGCTGCATATCTCTTGCTTCCGCAAAGTTGCTGATTAAAACATTCAAGAAGTGCTTGCTTGGTTTCCTAAGTGTTAACGTGACTCTTGATATTAAGATTCTATAGGATATAAGTATACTAAGTGTTGGCTTAAGACTTTATGTGTTGTAGAAGGAAATGTAGAGTCAACGAAATTGGTGAACAAAATCACAACTAAGCAATAATTTTAACTGAAAAGCATTTAGATTATAATTATCATCATAGCCTCTACTTTTCGTGATATACATATTATATTATGGGCTTTTTTTTTAATAACGTTGGATTTATAATGAGAACTAATATTTTAAAGGCGGATTTTTGTTTTTTTTTAATGATTGTATAATTTGATTGAATGTTTTTGTTTCCTACAAATAGGTTACGAATAGGTCACGTTTAAATGTTAAAATCGTATTTTTTGTTTAATTAAATTACTTAACGTTATCTTAGTTCTGTGATCAAATTATTTTGGTTCTCACCACTTTTTTGTTCGAACAAACTGTTTAACATGCTTAGAGTTCATTTTTTTTTCATCGAAATCGTAACTCATACATAAAACACGTTTATTTAAAAACCACCTCAACGCCGTGTGTTGAATAAATAATTAAGGAGGTTCTCAGTCCACAGTCACGTGATGTCCGAGGCATTTCTACAGTGTGTATAAATAAAAAAGAAAACGATGATTAACATACGAAATCTAGACACGAAAACTAGTAAAGCCTAGTACACACATCTTTAGATTTTTTTTATATTTGAGATTTTCTGGAAACTCAAACTGGATTTATAATTAAAATCCGCACGCGCGCGATCTTGAAATAATCACGCAAAGATTGTTATCAAGGTTAATATAATAAGAGTCTTTTAGTATGAAATTATGACAGAAAACTTTATAAACACACAAGATGAAAAAAAACCTAAAATAATGATATGACCTACAGACGTTCTAAGATATTGTTTGTCATGTGGTACTCATGCAAAACAAATTATTTTTACGTGCAAAATTAAACAGCTCAAGAGCGAAATATAATAAAATTGTGATACTGAAACGCATTTAACAGCCGTATTCATGAACTAATTACAGAAAAATGTCGCCCTTAACGCCGGAACATGGTGTCTTTGTATATCAAGAAAAATGTAAAGACAAAAAGACTATTTAGAACGTCACTTACCTAATTGTTATTTTTGCAATGCAATCTCAATTCATCTCTTTTTTAAACATCGTTTTATTTCTTCATTCCACATACCATGAAACTGATGACAGAAAAATCTTGAAGACTGAGAGACGTAAACTAACCCTAATGTTAGTTAAATGTTATCACTAAACGAAATCTAAACGAAAACTGTTTTTTAGTAAATTTTTGTTAGCGAAGTATGGACAAGGTCAAATTACTTAATTCCTGATTTCCAAACGTGATAACCGGTTGTAATATTCTTATATTTAGCTACAGGTATTAAAAATTTTCTACGCAAACAAGAATGTAAAATTATAATTTCTATTTGTCAATCACTTATCAATAATTCGTACGTAGCAAAAGCAACGCGATGAAAATGCAAAATTATTGCAGCTGCTATTAAATCACAATGACTACATCTTTTTTCAAGTAATAATACGCCTCGTATATTTTCTGTGGCGATTTGCTTTACTATGCGATACGTCATATTGCTATCACTTAACATTTTTATGTTCTACATAATTAGCTTATTTTTATTTATTTGTCCGTGTGGTGTCCGGATATAAAGAATAGCACCAACCCATATCCTCCACTGGGTGTCGTAAAAGGCGACTAATGGACCTTAAGACCCAGTGCACTGTACCAAGCACCTTGGGTCACCCGAATGGTGGCGGGTAAACAACCAACAATCGCATTCCCAAAGAGGGTTAGTGTCAGGCAGGCGGCCGACTATAAAACAATAGCCAAAACTTTAAGCAACATGTCTAGAAGACGTGTTGCGCCGACCCCAAGTGAAATGGGATAAGTGCAGGAAGATGATGATGAATTAGTTTATTTATGTACTGCCACTACAATTCCTTGGAAATATTATGCTTATAATATTATTTTTTTATCAAAAACAATAAACTTGCCTTCTCATTGTTTCACTCTCGATACAAATGAAGGAAAATGTCACATTCACAAACAACAAAAAAACATAACAGTTTACGCAAAGCGTTATTGTTTTTAAAGAATTGTAATTGTCAAGGATTTTTATGAGAAATCTTCAACTTCATGTATCGATAAATTAATTCAATCAATACATAATATCACGTTTCTTAAGTTGAATACATAATAAAATTTACAAATAATTGTAAAGGGAGTCACTGAGTCTCACTTTATTTTACAAATAAAAAATATTAATAATATATTCACAAAACAAATTCAAGATGCAAAAGAGAGCAAGTAATACCATGTCAATTGATTTAGTTTAATTAAATCATTTTTATTTACATATTACACACTTAATGTGCCATTTAATATATTTGACTCATTATGTCTAAAGGCAATAAAATGCTAATCCTACACACATTATTGTCCACTCCGAACAGTCGAATAAACTAAGAAGTGAATGTTAGGGCTCGCATTGTGGAAACCGTAGCGAACGCCGATTCGATACACCGGATAATAACTAAGAATTATAATTATTCTAACATCTAAGCAGTCACGGAAACGCCAACTACCGGTGCTTGAGGCACAAGCCATGATTAAAACACTATAATTACATAACAAATAAAACATTCACATTTATCGTGCTCTGGAGTATTTTACATTCTAATCAATATTGCAGAATCTACAACCTTAACAACGTATTTTTTAAATATATAGCTATTGTATTGGTCCATCTCGCTAAAACAATTGCAACCATTTTTTCAAAGTTCTTTTTTTTGTATCCTGGAAATCCTCATGGACGGTCCCTCGTCAGGTGGTTGACGAAGGGGTGTGCCGGACTTCTACCGGCAAAAACCACTGGAGCGTCCTCCTCATCTGCCTATGGCCGGGGTACGGGGTTCGCTTTCGCATTCACTGCGCTAGAATCTAGAGTCTCAATGTATAGTAATAATTTTACAAGCGTGTGCGCCATCAACCAACCAAGTCGCTTAAACTGTTGAATATGAAAAAAACCTTATCGACGAGTCACGTGATTTTGATTTGTCTAGACTGACGACAGGCGTTTCCTACCCGGCAAACTCAGACAGAGGATGTTATCTAAGACTATATCCATTGAACTCTTTGCTATCAAAAACATACGCCTAAATGTTATGATAAGGACGCCTGTATCATAGTAAGAAGTTATAATTATGATTTGTAGAGTATGTAGAGTTCAGTATGTCAGTGCTAGGTAATGAAATGTGAATTGAAAGGACTGATAACCTCAGAAACTAACAATATTGTCAAAAACATATGCTTGGATTTAGAATAGAAGTCTAAAAGTACCAAATACGAAGCAATCAGAACTTATAAGCTATAAAAATTGTAGAGTGTAAGAATCAACCCTATACTCTACAATTTCCTAGCTACTGAAAATGTAATATTGTCTATCTGAAAAAGATATTTTTTTGGATAACAAGAATTGTTCTATATAAAACTGCAGAAAACATACAAAATCATTATATCAGTGTCAATAGTATCCAGATCAGAACATTTTAACTTAGGATAAATAAAATAGTAAGTCACTGAAACACGATTAGAAAGTGTTTATCTCCGACTGTTAAAACTATAGCAAATTAGGGTATTGCAGCGCTATGAAGAATTGAGATCATTGATTTATTTATACTTGTTTTGTAAGACCTATCACCAAACAGTTGTTATTGAAGATATCTTATCGATCAGAGAGTAAATAAACAGATGATCATTCACTTTACAATGTTCTGTGCTATCCAAAGTTCATATTTTTTTGGTGTATTTTAATATGTTATTTTTATTTTTTAAATAGTGTTTAAGTAACTTATTGGATTCAAGGGTTCTTTTATGTAAGTAGAATGAAGAGTTATTTGCCCAGCAGTACAAAATTTATTATTCTAATGGAGAAGCGATTATAATTCGAGAGTAAATTGTTCTTTAAATGTAATTATTTTGTATTAAAATAATTGTTTAGATACTTCCCTTAATATTTCGATGAAATTCGTAACACATTTTGCAAGAAAGGAGCTTACAGGCATCACAATGATGGTCATATATAGCGTGCTTGTTTTCTCAAATAGGTATGAAACTTCGATTATTTTACCCTTGCGGAAAATCAAAACATGATCGTTCGAATGAGTGCTAAACAGGTAATAGGTTTGGCCTTACTCGCCAATAACAATGATTGCTGCGATCCCCCCATGAGGGAGATTTACTAATGATATCCTCACCTGACGCAGCTGCACTTCCCGGTCTACAAATACCTGCGTATTTAGTATCGAATCGGTCGGGGAAAAGATTTTTCGCATTATAGTATGTATGAACTTGTAATAAAATCTTTTTGGCTATAGCATTTGTATCTGGCTGGCAAATGGTGAAGGAAACCATCATGAGGAAACCTGGATTAATATCGGAATGTGATATCACCAATTCGCAGTGAGCTAGCGTGGCTCAAACCTTCCCTATATTAGAAGAGGTCTGTACCCAGTAGTGGGACGTACCTACATAATATAGGCGGGTTTATAAGTAGGTATGTTATATTTTAACGTATAATAAAATTTCTTATACTAAAAGCTTTACAATGAAACTATACGCCAACAGAAAACAAGAATGTAGGGTCACAGAAAACCCGAGATAAAAAGATATTTTTTTTATTCGTATTGAGCTAAGAATATAGAACTTCTTGCTAACTCATTAATTATTACTTTAGTAGTCAAAAAGCCGACATTTTATAAGAAAAAATAACAAGTTTTCTTGAACTGTGGTAATACCAAAGGCGCAATAAATAAATTTCATCATGATTGTAAACCTTATAAGTAATTTTATAACTTTAAACAATAACCTATTTCCTAAACAAATCTTTACTTATACTAAAACTTCTATTAAAAATATTTTCGTGTTAATTAAAACTTAAATTAACAGGTAAACATAATTTATGTATTTACCTTTCTTAAGACAACCTCAGTTTCAAGTGCCCCTAGATTAAACAGTCACGGTTTTCTGAGTCATTTGAAATGAAACTGAGACAAAATAATTACTGACATAGAGCGCAAAACTTCCGCGCTTGTCAATGATAAAATATTGCCCCGAGAAACTAATGTAGTAATAATCCTTAAATATTAGTTATTTTAACGTTCATTTACTTCCTTCAACTCTACAAGACCGATTAACGAGACTTTTATTTTTAAACATGTCAAAACAAATAGACAGACGCTTAACTTTTTATTAAGATAAAGATCCAATTAAAAAAGAGTCACTCCATCTTAATTGGTCACGGTTGTAGTCAGGTTTAAACAATCTTGAAGCTATGCGAGATAAAAAGATATTCGCTAGAAATTGCAGAATAATCGCGAGTGCATCGATATTGCTTGCAATCAATTTTAAAACTAATTATAAAAAGTATGCAATAATGTGTAGAACTAATTAGTTTGAAATAACGATTATAAGTTCTGCAATGAAAATAGAACGAAAATGCTTGATGATCTTACCCACATTCATTTGTTTCTAAATCGACGATTGCGGTTGTCAAAACTGATGGGGAAATGTTTTGTACACATAAAGTGTGCGCGGAAATGTCGCCGCGGAGGCTGCGCGATGCACTGGGTTGACATACGCGCAACGAACGAAAGTCACAACCGGTCTAAACCAAGGATGCTAGCTCGAAGAGATCATTCTTAATCACACCTTCAATCAACTGCAGTTTCATTAAATTAGTAGAGATGATTACGATAAATGGCGATAAACTTTCAATATAATTGCTGATAGAATCTCTATAAGCATGAAATCACAGTTTGTATATAATATGTAGATAGCTCATATAAATGATAGTCAAAACATAGAATGTTAGAAATATTAATATTGTACACTTGTGTGGGAAATATGGTAACAAAGAGCGTATCAATTGATTTCCCCATGCAAGTTGTACAAACGGACTGATACGGAACTATTGTTAGCAATAGGCTAATCTGTCGCTAATTACGAGGTTTCACGGTCTCTTGAGTTATTTTCTCGTTTTGTACATGTTCTGAATACCTTGTTTATCATAGCTTTGTATTCAATACTCATTAAGGCAAAGCCAGACATGACTACTTTGTTACGTCACGTCTCATAAAACATTGATCGTAACTAGAAGTAGGTTGTAAATTCGCTTTAAACCGAGTATTAATTTATGTTTTCCTTTATTTTAGTTCGGATTTGTATATAGTGTCTCTCTGCCGTCCTTGTATTGTCTTTCGCGTGAACATGCGCTATTAATCTCTCTCTAACTGGACGCTTAGGATACAGGTCTCCCGTCTAACGTACGTCTTGCATAACAGCCTTGTTTACTTCTTTTTGTTTTTGTTTTGAAATAGTTCGCGTGTAGTTATGATACAGGCAAACTTAAACGCATTGATCATTGTTCGTTTAACTATAATAAACTAGTGAATCAATAGAAAAACAATCATTATTATGATCGTTTTGAATTGGTATTGGGCGAACTGAATGAAATTTTTGAAAGTTGCACGTAAAAAATATGCAGCGATCGGCTATAAATTGTTGAGTTGTTTTCATAACAAATCATGCAGAAAATGATAAAACACAATAATTTATATAAAAATTATTACAGTATGCAAATGACAACATCTTTTGATATAGCAGAGAATTATTTGCACAACTGTATTGAGAATATAACTGTATGGTTAACCAAATATAACTATGTGTAGATTTTTGAACCAGTCACATTCTTTAGAAATGCTACTAATTAGATATTTAGTAAAATCAGTTTCAGAGATCTCTATCAGACTAATTACCGTTATTTGAGGTGGTTTCACAAATTAATTCACGTTTTTGGAAGCGACTGTTAATTTTAGCCGAGTCCACTTCTAAGGTCGTTGTGAATTTGGTTATTCAATATGTCTGCGATGAGATGAAAGAGAAAACGTGTAACATTTGTTTGTACAAATATTTCGTCCATTTCGCGTCGCCAGGCAGGTTTTAAGTCGTTCGTCCAAGTGTATTAACAGAGTGAAAACAGTCCGCAACAGGCCGGTACGTTGCGTGATATCTACACCAAACACCTGCTAGTTATTGCAGCAAACCTTGTGTTTCAGTCTATTATCGCTTCTAAGTGTTGTGCCCAATTTTTACTATTTTCATTGTTCACAAAGGTCAAGTACGTCTCTCTCGTAAAGTAAACGTACATCGCAATTTATAATTTACCTAATGTTAATGTCGTCATGAACTTCAATTTGCATGTTTGCATTCAAACCTGAATCTAAATCAAGGATTTCATTCGAGGCCTACACGTTTCGCTCGTCTCATTTGTTATCATTAGCACTCATCGTTAGCTCTTAAACAAACAATTTCATTGTTACTACCTTTGTTTTGTCATTGTTCTCCAGTGATTGATTTTAAAATCATTATAAGTTTAACTGTGATGATCGCTTTAACGTCGACGTACCTGAATCCTGTGCATTTTGTAAATGGTGTATGTGGTGCAGGTGCGCATAGTAATGATGATGATGTAGGATGCATTCCAGATCGGTGCAATTCAACATTGTCACGGGGCACCGGCCGCGCCGGCAGCCGTCTGCTCACTCACGCTCGTTGCACACTTTCACAAAACAATTCCACTAGCACTACGACACGTATCGCTGTCACATCACGTTATCTCCTTGGACTCCGGCAGGGGACTGGCGCACATGGGCCTGCTCTACCAGGAGCGGCGCCGCTAGGTCTGCACTGGCAGCGCGATCTACCGCAGCATCACGTGCACTTGTTTATGTATTTAATCCTCAAATTATTCACACGATATCGCGAGACTGCCCCATCACTGTTCGGAATCGCAAGACGTTCAAAGGAGCGGAAGGCGTAATCGATAAGGCGGTCGATTCGATAAATGCGCGAGGTTGTTGCAGTGAGCGGCGTGCGCGCAACACTTACGGCGCGCGATTGTATACTGAGTGCGGTATGCGAGCGGCTGCCACCTCTCCCGGGCTCCCGGCCTCGACCGCACTTGTCGAGCCCTGGGCTATCATATCGCGCCACCTATTGCCCTCTGGAGAATAATACAGCGTTCAACGTCCGTTTCTCATTATCATCTCGACATGGAAATGCAATAAGACGACTGTCTTTTGGATAAGTTCAAAGCAAACATTGTTTAAGCAAACACGGAATGTGCCAGAAAATATAAGATTTTAACTAAAAACGTTAATTCCGATAAAAAATACCCAGAGAGGACTTCGAACATTCCTAAATAATTAATTGAATATTTACTTTGATCAATTACAGTCTGTTACAACAAATGCCAAAGACGTGATCGTGTTCGTTAAGATCTTTGTTATCAAGTCGATACAAACAAGATTCGCAAGTAAATAGCAAAGCGGAGATTTGCGGAAAAGGAGAAAAAATGAACAAGCGAAATATCCGCAGTACAGGTCCCAAGGTTGAAGGACTTGCTCGCCGTGAATACGTCGCAGGTACGGACAGACTTTCAAGTGACGATGTATGTGCAAATATACGAGTTATTGTAGATAAGTGAACGCATTGTCTTCCCACACCATGTCATTTATAAACCTGACGCAAACGCACGTTACAGTGACTTATTTCATCGACAGCGTTCATATTTTTATCTAGAAGGATTTGTCTCTGACCTCGACTATTGGTATCGGTTACAAGATCATTACTTTTTAATTACAAACACTGTATCAATAAAAACAACGTTGATAAGTTTAAAGAGCTATTTCATATCTGTTTTTAACCCTTGAAATTATACCATTACATTTTCTTAGAAGCTCGTTAAGTCTCTGACAATGAATGCTTCTGAATCATTTCATAATGAAAATGACGATCTGCAAGTAAGTTAACGAACGGGTAAGCCTTGACTTCGAAGTAAGGGCCGATCAGATCATAATTATAATTGCTGTAATTTTTATTGTTCTATAATGCATGGCAGGATTTAATCTCAGCACAGATCACTGTAATCAAAGGTTCTCTGAAAAATCCTTTGGAAGAAGTAGACTGTGACTATCTCTTAATAGTAGTTCAGGATCGATCCTTTGAAGCCGGTTTCTTTACTAAATACCTTGCAGAATGAAAATAATAGAGGATTGCGCGCTGTCAAGACTGGAGCACGTTTTCCACTTCGTGTTATTATCACAAACCTAGAAGTTTTTATAATTTGACATCGAAAGTAATTTACCGAGTAATGCTGAAATAGGTAAGGTGATATTATGTGTGAAAATATTTTAATACGAGGTAAACTGCAAATGTTAAACATGATAGAAAAACGTGAAACAATTGAGCGTATCTAATTTATAACGTGCTACTTGAATGGATAAGGAAAACCGCTGAATACACTTTTATTATGATTTTAGAAGAGAAAAACACAAATACTGTGTAATTGAATTAGATAAAAAGA
Organism: Chrysodeixis includens; assembly: GCA_941860345.1. Lineage (NCBI taxonomy): Eukaryota > Metazoa > Arthropoda > Insecta > Lepidoptera > Noctuidae > Chrysodeixis > Chrysodeixis includens. The sequence continues at coordinate 13,678,296 of OW796094.1, forward strand.
GAGATAGAGCAAAAAAGTATGCGTATATGCGTTTCAGTTTTGCATAGATTTTTCTGTAAACTTTACGCTAGATTTCTATCTCACCGGATGCAGAAAAATATATGTGTTCCACCAAATAAAGGTATCGGCTTAATTATTAAACAATAATAGTAGAACTAATTTTAATATTAATCACAAAATAATCAACACAGATCACCATCAGACGGTCTACCACTACTTCTCTCTCTTCTTCTTAAACTATGGATAGGCAAATTCGAACGCTAATGCAGTGATCACGGTAATTTAGTCGGTAAAGCAAGTGGCGCGTTTAGCCAGGAGTCGCAGGTTTGAGTTCTGTTTGAGGTTTGAATTTTTTCATCGTATTATTAGTATCTAATTGCAAATATTATCAGACTCTAAGCGATTTCTGCGTATTTAATAAATTATTATTTCGACTTGCAGTTGTAGAACCGGCACGGCGCACTTCTTAGAGTCGAGTGTACCTAATCTCTCTTTGATATTTGCTGTAGTCTTATATTGTAAAGGAGGCTTTAGGCGCACTGGGGAAGTAGACAAGTTACATTTTTCAAAATGGTTTTACTGATCGAAGCACTCAAACGGTCTGAATTAACAAGTCAAAGTCAATAATAAAATTCACTAGAATCGAATAATCCTCGTAGCAACGAAATATAATTATAATCGTTAACAATAGTATTACTTAATACCATGACGTCAGAAACGGATGTTAGACGTAAATGATTGCTATCAGACAAGCGTTTGCATGAATTAATAATGCTAATACTTATTGCGTTTTTATACGTACCTAGAATTATTAAGGATACACGTTAATAACGCCTTTTTTCTAAAGATGTACTATAAATCGATTGTAACTACTAGAATACTGTCTGTAAATAATATTTATGAAGGTTTCTCCCTCATCAAGCATACTTTTTTATCGATATTCGCTCATTTTAAAATGGAAAATTGTATTAAGAACCGCAATCAACTAAGAATAAATACAGCTAATGTCGAACTCTAATGTAACTGTAAATAACTCACATTTTAACATCATGAAAGTACCTACGAATACACTATGGTATTTCCACTAAAATTGAGGTCTATTTTATTACCAATACGGGATTGGCACAATTTTTTTGTAAAGTTGCAGCAGTTTTCTTTTTATGACTATCCCTAGAATAGTAAACCGGGCATCAATAGCTCTCTTATTTTCAATTAAGAAATTCTTGGTACATGATGATGATGAAATCGCTTTGTTATCATCAGGTGTCTCAGAATTTTTATCCACTCCTTTGTGCAGCAAGTTCGATGTCCTTCCAGTGGAGACCAGATGAGGCAGCCTCTTTCGCAAGTGAACGCCTCCAGGTGGTACAGCAATCCTAGTACATATAACTCACAATAAAATCTGACTACAAATTTCTACATCAGAATAAAAGGTAAAGTGACTCTTTCTTCTTGTTTATATTAATGGAAAATATATGGAATAGCCTACAAACAGTGTTAATAGGCAACCGTACCACCCACAATTGTTTGTCACAAAAATGTATTACTCAGTTAACAAGTTTACGATTATTGAAACGAACAACTTCCACGTAACTGTAAGGTCATATTGTTTGTCCACCGTAAAAACCGTTATCTTAAATATTTTCGGGTTCATATATTATTATTAAAGCATGTTTGTAAACAAATTTATTGGTTCCTGATAGTGTAGTTCAAAAACTAAGGGTTGATCTATACTAATATTATAAAGCTGAAGAGTTTGTTTGTTTGTTTGTTTGTTTGTTTGAACGCGCTAATCTCAGGAACTACTGGTTCGAATCGAAAAATTCTTTTTGTGTTGAATAGACCATTTATCGAGGAAGGCTTTAGGCTATATAATATCACGTTGCAACTATTAGGAGCGAAGAAATAATGGAAAATGTGAAAAAACGGGGAAAATTGTTCATCCTTGAGGGCTTCCGTTGCGTGCGCTGCGAAAACGGTTCAAGATACACACAGTATATGTATGTAAGAATTATTCCTATTGAAATGATCTAAAAAAATGTCCGCGACAGTATATGTCTATCTTTTAAGAATAACTCACTAGAACCGTTTTTATGGTAATCAAATTCGATCGAAATTTATGCATTAACGCACAGCCCAAACTACTGGACGGATCGGGCTGAAATTGGGCACGCAGGTAGATGTTATGACGTAGGTATCCGCTAAGAAAGGATTTTGATAAATTCTACCCCCAAAGGGATAAAATAGGGGATGATTTTTTTTTATGAAACTTTGTCAAAATTAAACCGATCGGGCTGAGATTTTACATGCACATAGGTACTATAACGTAGGCATCCGCTAAGAAAGATTTTGATAAATTCCACACATAAGGGGATGAAATAGGGGATGTTTGTAGAAATCTTCTTAGATTTTTAACTAGCCATGACTATAAACAAGTCTCAGGGGCAAACTCTCAAATTTGCGGGTATTGACTTGAGAGAACATTGCTTCTCTCATGGGCAGTTCTATGTTGCTTGCTCACGAGGAAGTTCTCCCAGTAGCTTGATAGGTTTAGCGCCAAATGACAAATTAGTTAAGAATATTGTGTACAAGGAAGTTTTGTAGGCCCTAATTTTTACACTAACTTGCTAAACAATAATACTTCTTAACGCGTGCGAAGCCGCGGGCAAAAGCTAGTATTCAATATAAAGAAATTTTGTTGCGCAACTCTACTTTAAACAGCACCTTAAACTCTACATTTTGAACGTAAAGAAAAAGTACTTACTAAAATAAGTAACTTAATTAGTACAAATATCTATTAACTATCGTTGAAATGCAACACTTTATCGTGTTCACGTCATCAACTCTAGAATTCGTAATGTGAATCTGAGAAAACCAAACACATGCATATCGCAGACTGCAAGTCGTCTTAATCGCAGAGAGCGAAATCTGGTGCCTTACTGGCTGGGCAGGCAAACTCTACGAGAAAGTGATTAGGCACGGATACTCATCATAATACTCGTCGATAACACAGTCATCTTAAAATACAGATACTATTTTCAGTTTTCATACAACTCTTTTGGACAGTCGTCGAGTACATATAAATATTTAAATTTAGAGTTGGCGTACTGAGCTGAGCCGTTCTTATTGCACTGACAGAGCGAACTTATTTTTAATATTTTTATTTTTTTAATGACGACGCTCGTACTAAGTAATGTAATCCTTGTATACCAGGGGGTTTCACAGGCACATGGACACCCAGATTCAGAACAAGAATCTGTGAATCGCACAAATTCTTGTCCTACGTAGAGATCGAACCCGCGTCACGTCACGCGCAGTGGTAATTGATTTGGTGACCTATACCACTATCCTTGCAGTTCTATTAGTTTAATAATACGATTCATTTGCTTCTACCTAGTCTACCAACTAGTGATCGAGTTATTATAACTCCTCTAAGTTATGATATGTTTAACAATGTCGAGAGAGCGCTTTGTTTTATACTTTTAATAATAGCATTTGATAATGAACAATAGAAAGTAACTACGTAGCCAACATTATCTTTAAAATAAATAATATATTCAGGAAACCAAGCGGCTCTACGTAGACTGACAATAAGCAAAAAACTAATTGAAACAAGTCGTGGTGGCTTTGCTGTTCTATGTATGGATTTGTATGCACTAGGTGCAGGTTCGATTTCGGTGTGGGCAACTGCTCATGTGACTTTTTCAAAGTTATGTGTACTTTATAATTATTTTAAGATACTAATGGCAAACGGTGAAGGATTATTTACTTACTTTGTTAACTATTCTAAGACACTACTAAAAACCGGTGAAGGAAAACATAGTAAAAAAAATGGTTTGGAATCTGATATTACCAATCTTCAGTGAGCTAGCGTAGTGATCAATGCTCAAACTTTTCCTACATGGGAAGAAGCCTGTACCCAGCAGTGGGACGTACATAGGCTGGTTTTTTTTAATATCATGTTATTTTCTTTAATTTACACTCGTACCTAACGTCTATTAGTAGAGTATTATAAATTGATTACGGGTTAAAATTTTATTAACATTGATTTTAATTACTAAAGAGCAACCAAAGTCCACAAATAACAGCTGTCGTTAATTTATTTACATTCTATATCAACCTTCTAATCGACCAAACATGGAATAGGCAGATACATAACCTTTACCGATAAATAATAGACATTAAGGCATAATTTAATTATTTATTACATAATAGAATAATTGAACGTTCAAAACCGTCAGAGGTCGTTACAGTTATTACACAATTAAGGTCATTAGCACCACTCGGATCACATAAGCTGTCGAATACGTTAGTTTCCAATATAATGCACATTTTGCATAGCTTTACTTAGTATTATTACATAAAAATTTGTAGTATGCAGAGTTTATGGATATACTATGGATGTAGTTTGAAACTAATTCGGGCTCTCTACATATTCATATTTTCTTTTTTAATAAACTACATCCACAGGAGGGTTTATAATCACTTCGGGTAGAGTACCTAAAATGTTCCATTGACTGTACGCATAGCTGAGTGCCGAGAGGTCACTACACCAATTACCACTGTAGGCAACGTGTCGCGGGTACGATACCCGCGTAGGACAAGAATTTGTACGATCTACTTGCTATGGATCAATACAGAGCTTGTTATGAGTCTGGGTGTGTTTGTGCATGTGAAATAAATGCCAGTGACACAGCCCGCGACACAAGTATTTAAATCTTTAGTACGGGAGTCGTCATAAAATTGATGGGGTGCCCAACTAGGCTCTCCATGCAGTCATATTAAATGAGTTTGCTTCAGCTTTTGTTTAAAACTGACTTCTGTTTTCTAATTTAAAAGCGACTGCGGTCTCACCCGTCGTTTGTAAAAACATAATCATGAGTCCTTTGAGCTAGTTTGTTTAACCCGCCATAACCCAAAAATGTAATCTACCAATAAACTTAAAACATGGACAGAAGAAGTTGACACTAAGGTATACATAACTAGAGTATACATAAATATGCGTGTTATTTGTTCTAGAAAATGTTTATTTATTGCAGCAATTTTTCTTTAAAGTAAATATGTAAATACTGTACATCACATCCGTAAAATTAGTCACAATCAAGACAGTTCAAGGTATAAGAGCATAAAGTTTAACTTTCAACGCTGACCTACAATTATATTATTATACACTATACCTACAGTTACTATACTAGTGACTTTTGAGCGTTGTTATCAATGCCGGTGAAAGGGCTACCGGCGCGGGCGTCAGACTGCGCATTAAACACCACACGTTATGAAATACACGGCACGTGCTTATAATTTGTAGTTCCGATGCCTTTGTAAGTGGTTCCATTGTAAAGTATTAGGTACTTTATGTTAATAACGTACTTTGTACGTTCGTAAGTAGTTTATACGTTTTTGGAGTTAGATTTTTATCTTAGGGTTATTAGAATACTGTGCGTGATACTGGAATGCATTGCCACGCACCGACTAAACGACGCACGCGGCGACGTTGCACAGCGATTCAGATTAGGACAATACAAAATACAAATCTGACACTACTCGCTTCCTACTCCGATTAGTTTTAGTTTTAATTTTTTATTTTCGCCTAACGAAAAAAGAGCCGAGTAAATAATATATGATCTCTATTATTTAGGATACATATTTTTGATTATGGCTTTGAAAAAAGGGCTAGGCAGTGTATTTGAGGGACTCAAAAAAGAGCGAAGACCAGCGGACGCGGTAGATCTTTATTGAGTTGATACGATTTTATATGTTTGTTTAAAGAACATGATCATTGTAAGAACACAAAAAAATGTGTGAATTGAACCTTCTCTTCCTTGTGACTCACGCAAACTGTAAACTCATTATGTTTGTTTTAATTAAACACTACTGCAATTATGTGTAAAATGTAATTATGGTAAATATAAAGGTATTTGTACATGTAGTTTGTGCTTGTGATAAAGAAAGGAAGTGACAGTTATTATCACTGGAATATGTAATGCACGTGCGTTCATTGATAAAATCCAGTAACATTATGTGTAAATCAAGTAGGCCCGATATACAGCTGATATGTCTACTATATAGGCTAATATTATAAACGCGAAATTTGGGCAGGGATGGATAGATGGGTGTTCATTACTCTTTCACGCTCAAACGACTACATATTTTTTTATTAAATTGGTATGAAGTTAGTTAACTCTAAATTATCACATATTCTGCGTTTTAGTGGACTGCGAAGGGGGTAATGTGGCAATGTAATGTAGTAACCTTCTTGCAGCTATAACTGACATTCGCGCAGGCGAAGTCGTGGAACACAGTTAGTATATATAATAATATTAAGTAGGTATTCACATCTAGATGGTACTGGCATATCATAATATCTCACCATGACATAAAAATATGACAGATGATGATGAAAGATATTAAGAGTAAAATGTATGCAAATAAAGAAAATAATTATACTTTCGAAGTTCATTTGACGCTAAATACTGCACTCAAAAAACGAAACCAACACTGACTTAAAATTCTCAAATATCTTTAAGGCAAATAACGTTACTGCGACGTAACGTTAATTTTCGAATTAAGTTGACAAAGAAATTATTTTGAAAACTGCTAACGTATACAGCCGTGCTATAATTACAGGCTGGTTTTATAATTATCTCAAGATGCTTCCAATATTTTTAACTGTCTACAAAAACGGAAGAGGTTTTAATTCGACCGCATATATGTTTTTTTTTTTAATATAATTACTATATAGTTTCTACAACGTCTGATTACGTGACAGCCACCTTCGTCATGTACCGTAATAATGACAACATTACAGATTTGGTCCAGACCTCCATGTTCCCCTGATCTTATGATAGCTATACCCATTATAAATATTACCATAAAGGTTTTATGGTAAGTTTAACAAATTGCATATGAGACAGTAAATCTGCAGTCTTGAAGTAATGAAATATCGAATGGGCATATAGTCGACCATTTATTAAACATGATATTTAAACAAGTAAAAATTTAGTTTTTTCATCGCCTCGTGTACATGTTCGTGGTGCGTTTTTTAAACTAAATAAAATCATACTCTACCGATGATTTCGAATCGAATAGAATTCAATACTATAATTTCAAATTGTATCTGAAAATAACATGTCATGTTTATATTTTTTATCTTTAGACATTTTGCCCGTTATTCACATTGCAATTGGTTATTGCAAATGATTGCTCGTAACTTTGTTAAACCCAACATATTACTAGAAATTTAACTAAATATTCAACTACAGCGTTTAACACTCGCTAACATAAAAGTAGATTTAATTTCTTATCGCCGCACTAGTCGAGTCGTAAACTCGGACATTTGCAATTTCTCGAGTCGATTGCGAGATTAATGGCTGCGTCGTTATATTATCTTCTTGCTGTTCGCATCCATGCAGGTGCGGGCTCCGTTTATGGCGTTTCAATTAAATCGCTTTTGACCGATGGCGATGCAGTCGGTCGTCAACCCTCGACGCGTCGATATGGTCAACTAGATGATTCAGCTTTCTTTTATCCATTAGTTTTTCGTTGTAAGTACGTACTTCTTTCTCTGCCATACTTACTTTAGCTTCAAAGCTACGTACAGTAGAATGCCGATTAACAGAATCGCCAATTACCCGAAAAGGTCCTAATCGTGAAACTATTGTGTTTTTTTTTATTTTAAATTTTTGTTAATGATTTGGCAACATACTTTGATCGAGATATTCAAGTAAACTATATTTATTTAACTTCATAAAGTTTATTCTATGTGTGACAGCTCGATTTACTACTTATTACTGTCTTCGTCCGATTATCTGAATCGTCGCTGGTCCCAACTTATTCGGATACTCTTCGTTCTACTATACATACGCTTGTTTCAATGTCTACAGCTGTTATATCACCTGTTAAAGGTTAATGTGGATTGTTATTAGTTGAATAACAGTTATTCGCAGTTCAAGTGCTCATTAGCTCATTATTGTAGAATTCCAGACTCGGATGGCCCGAGGCTTTGTAGCAATTTATCTCCTTCACGCCTGACCTGCATTGGACATCAGACTCAACATTTTAATATTATTAATCATAATATGAATTATTACAGTCTCATACTTTTCGATTTTATGACAAAATAGGAAGTGTCACGACATGATAATTTACTTTTCTTCTTGAGATTGATTTAAGACTTGTACAGACAGTCTCTTGTTATTTATCGCCCTGTTATTACGATGATTTTTAGGGTTCCGTACACAAAGGGTAAAACGGAAGCCTCCGTGTCTGCCTGTCTGTCTCCTGGCTGTATTTCATAAACCGTGATAGATAGAAAGTAGAAATTTTCACAAATGCTGTATTTCCGTTGCCGCTGTAACAAACAAATACTAAAAACAAAATATATTAACAAACGTAATTTTTAAGCAATTTTTACTCGTTTTAATTAAGAGGTAGATTAACAGATTATAAATTAGTATACCTACAACAAACGTGATTTTCTATCATAGTACGGAACCCTTCGTGCGTGAGTTCGACTCGCACTTCGCTGGTTTTTATGTAAACTTATTCGCATATGAGATTGATTCTCGAAAGTTCTAGTAAAATTCAACTACGCACTGATAGTTGTAATAACTACAAGTGTGTTACAATAGTTTAGCAGCCGACATTTGTATAATAATATATGTCTTGTTTTGATTTTCAATATCTATGTTTAACAACATTACTTTGGATGTAGTTTTTGAGTAACTATATTCTTCAATAACAACCCGTCGATTGAATGACTCATTGATTAAAGTATATTTAAACTAAGTTTGTTTGCAGTTCGAATCAATGAAAACATTTTTTTGTGTCAGTGTTATATTATGAAAGGAGCAAGCATTAGCTTAGACTAATATAGTTTAACATTGATATAAATTACTAGCTGTTGCCCGCGAGTTCGTTCGCGAAAACAAAAAAAAAATGGAATGAAAAATAGATGTTGGCCGATTCTCATAGATACCGGATAAGCACAAAAAAATTCATCAAAATCGGTCAAGCCGTTTCGGAGGAGAATGGCAATGAAAACTGTGACACGAGAATTTTATATATTAGATTATTTTCCTAAGCCTAAACATACACCGCCAAGACTGGTTCAAGGTGGCGCAGGACAGTAAAACGTGGAAAGACTTGGGGAGGCCTTTGCTCAGCAGTGGGACACAATAGGCTAGGGAAAAAAGCAGCAATGACATGATGAAGTCTATCAACACATTGGTTACAAACTTTGGAATTCAACATAAATACGACCTTGCGTAATGAAATAAAGTACATCGTTACGGAAAAGGAAAGAAAGAACAATTGTTGAGCATTTCCTCATAATTAAGGAAAGGTCGTAAAAAATCATTGTAGGGCCACATTATCGGAATCTCAAACAAACAAATGGTAGTGTATTAGTAAATAATGCAGCAATCTATAGATATAATTAAAATTGAAGGTTCTGTTTGTAATATTAAAACAATCTTTTTTACTACATGCATACAAATATATATCCGGTACATACGCCAAATCAACATTTTTTATATTTTTTGACTGCCTGCCTGTCTGTTCCGGCTAATTTTAGAAAGGGCTGTACCAAATTTGACGGGACTTTTACTAGCAGATAGCTGATGTAATAAGGAGTAACAAAGGCCACTTCCATTTTTTTTTTATTTATTAACTTTTTTATTGGACTTCTTGCAGACGGAGTCACTTTAACAAACAGTATTATTATAAGTTTGATAAGAATATGTTGTCACATTCATGGTACATTGCCCTGGGCACTTTAGTAACCTATATCTTACTCGGCCGCGCGACTATTCTTAAGATAAGGATTCAATAAACTTGTTCGCAGTTTAGGATATTTATGTCTTGTCATTACTTATCTTATAAATGTACGCAGCTCTACACTCGTCTATTTAGACCAAAAACTTACATCATAGAGTTCACGATAATGGATTTAACATTCAATTTTCCGTGACACAATTCTATTGGTTCTTTAAAAACATCTCTCCGCTCGTCTTGCCTCCGCTTTGGTGGATTCGCGGCCTAAGTACTGACCGAATCCCTCGAATGCATTGAGATAGCATACTCTTTTGAAATGTAATGTCATTATTACGTTTTCTTGATATATCAGCATTTACATATTATAGAAATGTTACTTGTCTATGCCTGTTAATGAAGGCAATGGCCGCGTAATTTCATTTAAAAAACTCATTTGAACCCAGTGAAACAATATTTCAAATGAGTACTGGCCAAGTATAATCTGATATAGCCACATCAAGTAAAAAAATAACATTAAGAACTTAAAAAAGGAAGGCAAAAGGAGTTCAACAGTCTTACAGACAGACTCACGGGAGACAAGGTCATATACAACTGGATCGAAGTTATCCGTAGCTAGGCCCTTCACACATTATAAATACAGTAGGGCTGTAAAATAAAAAAAAAACAAGTGAAGATATTCGTCTTTGTTTGAGCATTATAGTGACAAGTAACGTCAGAGATGATAATAATATTTTTGATTGGTATAAACGTAGTAGTAATAATCTATCATTACTATAAGTCGATTATAGCTGCAAAATATATACCTTCTCTTTCGCAGTTGGGTAAAAAGTAGTGTTAATCCTGGATGTCAACCTGGGTGCTAACTCTGTTCCAAATTAGTTAAGCCGTTTAAATGTGAAAGATTAACAAACATCCATCTCCATATATTCACAAGAAATAAATCATTAAAAAAACAGGGGACTACGAGATACCTTATTATAGAGAAAATGAATTAATAACTATTTTATAACGCAACAAGTCCTTAATTGTTAATTACCTGAAGCGTATTCAATAAACGTAAGCTATCCAGCTGCAACAAACTTAAAATTTATTATGATAATAACTAGTTTTTGCTGCCTCATTTTGGACGCGTTCGCGGGGCAAATAAATAGGTTTTAAAATTGAGTAGTCATCCGCAATATTCAATATGATCGACGGCTGCTCTTTCAGAACCCTTAAACCTAATGGATTCGAGTTAGTTTGAAAGTCACGTTTTTTAGCTTCCTTTAAGACATTGCTGGAATGCGAATTCATGAACTAAAAAGACTTGCAAAATAATATTCGAATCAAGATTGAAACGGGTACTTTAGGTATGACGTATCATGGTCATACTTGTGAGAGCCTAATACATTTACGATTTGTTAATCAAAATATGCATGCAGGTGCAAATAATTTTACATAAATCAAAACTTTACAATAGTTTGTGAGCGATAGTAGCGCTAATTTTTCTGTGTTTTGAACTATGTGTATCAAATTATGATTCATCAAAAACAAATTAAATAAATGCCAATAATACAGTCTGCTGTGCCCTTCTGCAAGAATATAAATAATGGGTAATGAAAAATAAGAATATTTGATTTGAATAGGGTAAACTTGAAAATGTAGCACACAACTGCACTCGATTTATGTTCGAACCGTAACTAAATAAACTGCAGTTGTCCGCGAGAGCCTTAAGCTGCTCTGTGACTTGGCAACTTTTTTCTTTGAAATCCTTTACGCAAACCGCCTTAAGCACTCGAAATTACGTTAACTTAACGACGAACATCGCCAATTATCCTCCTGTAGGCGCAGCTACCATTAAAAAGACCTTAATTTTGATTCCAAACGCCATTCCATTGTTTTTATCATCTGTCGGCATCAAGCAAGAAGTTCTTTATAGTTATTATATTACTTCTCGATAATAAAGAGTTTTTCGCATATAGGTATTACGTGTTATTCCGTGATCCGCAAACATGAGCAATCAATCGAAACGGGGCCAAATAAATAGGCTTAGATTTACTGGACTCAGACCGTATCATGTTTCTTTCAATAGTAAATTATTAAAGCATTTAAAATCAGGTCTCTACCGTTTCAAATAAACAATTCCACATTACATAGCTGCAGTTGAATTACTTACCGAGTCACCAGCCTATAAGGCAACGGAAAGTAGAGAGTCGGCCAGCATCTTTAGGATGCCTAAGTAAGTATATCCAATAAACACTGTCAGTTCATCGTACGAAACATTATTATCTACAGTGCAATTTACATTACATGCCATTCTAAACTGGACATCTCACGTGAAGAGAAAGGTTTTATCACCTCGTCAATAAATCAAGTCGTTTCGACTCCAGCGAAACCACTATAACTTGGACTCTAGAAAAATTTAGTGTTAATGGACTTTCTACCTTAACAGGTTTGCGGACGTAATGTTTTATGTTTGCACACTTTAAATACCAAATTTTCGAATGCGACGCTTCAAGAAATTCATTATCAAAAACCGGGTGATAATTTCTCTAAAGATATCGCTAAATGTCTGAACGTGCAAATATATTGTAGGTAAGCAAATAGAAAGCCATGAAAGTTTCGATAAAACAAATATTGTATTTGTTAACATTTTCTATATAAATAATAAACGTGTTGGTGTTAGTCGGCAAAAGTACAGAAGTGTGCAAACATGTGCAGTTTAGGTCAGTGATACAAACATTGGGTTCAATGCTGGTTGTAAAAGCGGCGAAGAAAATACAGAAACCAATAATATTTTTAACATTCTCGCGAACCTAAAATATGCAATCATAGAAAAAAATAATTTTGTTTTAATTATCGTGTAAACATTTTGACTACTCTAGACATTTCAGTCAAGTTTAGCTAACCCGAATTCATGTTTATCTATTTTAATAAACATAATAATAAATAGTAACTTAGTATTTGCTTATATTTGATTTTTTTGCGTCAGAAACGAAAAACAATGTGAGATTTAAATGAAATTAATTTCAGTACTTTTTGCTTATTTTGTACATAAAAGCACTTACTTTCACTGCTTTAAGAAATTTTTGATTGTTTTTGAGTTCCCACAATTTCACTGCTTAGAAAAATTAAGATCTTTAACATGTAAGCAGGATAAGCGTTGCATACATTATGTCAGGTGATTCAACGAATGTTTTTTTACTTATATTGACCTAGGAAATCTCGTAAGAATAATTTTGGTAGAGCGCAGAGCGGTAGAAGTGACTGGCTATTATCTACCGCAACTGCCACTTTGCGACAAGCTGCAAAATCAGTGGCCGTATGATACAAAAAAACAATGCACATTAATTAATTATTCTCGCTCTAAAACTGCACTCTCATAAATTATTGTGGGAAACCGAAACCACTCCGTAACGCGAGATCCAAACAACGAAACACAAAACTTTTTAATTTCTTTATAAAAGTCTATCAGACGACTTATTGAGAACGCAATCACGCAAATCACGTCATAAATATAATCCGATGAGGCGGCAATATGTACACAGCCATGACCATACTTGAATAAACACCAGGTTTTTATACCACAAGTGGGTAGGTAATTGATTAATCTTTCTAAGCCGAATTAACCAAATAAGACCGCATTATGCATGTGATGTGACCCACTTTCCCTGATGCATCGTCCGTTTAGTCGTTCACTCGCAATCGCTTCTTTAATTAGACTCCGCAATTAGGCTCTGGACGGCTCAAGATGCCTAGATGTATACGCGATACTTACATACCAGTTGAAATGTCAGGTTGTTGACGAAAAGATATATTAAAGACTTCGGAGTCAAAACATGGAACACAAATTTTTATTTTTCTGTTTTACATCAAGTCTTACTTATTAGTTTAGTAAATATTGGCATGTTTCTATGTAAATCCGACAGTTAAAAAATTGTTGGTCCAATACTGACTTTTTTAAAACAATAATACGAGTTTTTCTTACTACTACGAGCAGTATCATTACGTGAGTTCAGTTTCCTAATTACGTTATTGACACTAATTTGAAAACAACTTAAATGTTACCACCTCATTAGTAAGTCACGTGTGAAGACCAACCAAGGCGCGCTATCTATCTGCCGGCAAATTTAATAATATTCATATTAATGTGTAAACCTATTAAGTTCCAAACATTGACGGCAAACAAATGTCATTAGTTTAGTGCGAGTCAGACTTTTGAACTTATGGTTCCGTATCACACAAAATATTTGGTATTTTTTAAAATACTGTATTTTCGTAAATTTTTACAAAAAATCTGGCATACTGCAGTACTATTGTTTTCTTCCTTTTTAGGCGACCATTTTGGAATCCACCATCTTGTGTTTTTCCATCGTATTCTATTATGTCAAAATTTTAACCTATAAGTTATAGATGTACATACTACAGTCCGTGGCTTTAACATTTTAACATTTCTGAAGTTTGTTTTTACGTTCAAGAAACAGCAATAATTCATAGAGATTTTGATTAACTCTTACGTAACCCTAGAATCACGGCAAGAATTCACCGCACAATTCAATCACCATTAAGAATTTCATTTGACCGTGAATTTAGAATTTAGTGAGCGTATAATTAATTGATGGCATTTCTAACAAGCCGTGGCCAATCTTGGTCATTTTATTTGTTTGCATGATTATGTAATAATACTCAATACAACACCGTGTTGTTTACTGGTAATATTGAATACATCATCAGTTCATACGGTCTTTGAAAAGTTTTTATTTTATTCTTATGTCAAGGTTCTCAAGTGGTACTTTATTTAAAAAATATAACACCAAGCTGTCATACACCTAGTAACTTATATTCAAAATGCCTTTAGGTAATGAATGGGTGTCAACTACCTCTGCAGCGGCTGAAGAATTTGATTCTTGAGATTTCTAAAATTGTTTGATTTAAATATTCAAATATTATTTCGGCAATTCACATTTATTTTAGACATAATGTGATTATCGTCCATAAAAACTCGCTGTTTTGCATTTAATTCACTTAAACACATACGTTGCTTGAATTTTACATAAAACAATTTATTTATCTTCATACGATTTTAGCTCTTGTGGTCAGCATCATATGGTATATAATAACTTTCTTTGTTTAACTTAATGACAGTTAATACGTTTTCTATGTGAGTTTAGCAACCTTGTTCTACATATAGTGTTCGCTTGTGTACGCTGTAATTTAGTGAAATATGTTCTAAGCTCGCAACTTAAGCTCGGCATCCTTGACACAATAACATTGGATCACGTGCTTTTGATAAAACAAATGACGCGCGAAGAAGATGCCATTGATGAACACTACATACATTATACTATGTACAAGTGTATAATATAATATGTATGTAGTACTGACAATGTACAGTACAACAAATAACATTTATCGCTGTTTGACGTAACAAGAGATCCTTGTGTCAGATGATTCTTATCTGCAATTAGCAGGTCATTGTTCAAGACAATTAATTAAACAATATTTCATTATATTAATTTATATTTGAGCAGGAATAGCGAAGAAATTATTCGGTAACCAATAATTCGTAACGAAGAAATAAATTAATTTAATTATGACTCGTAGGCAACCGGTTCAATGACCTAATAGAAGCTAGGTTGTCGACCCGCAGGTCTTTGATTTTTTAAGGCGTAATCTGTAATTGAAGCTTTCAGCTAGAAAATTATACAGGCTTTATACCGGAGCAATGTTCGATAAATGGCGAAAGGCACGCTTTCTTCCCATCATATTAGTCCGTGTGTCGTGTGTTTACTGCTACGCGTAGAATTATGCCTACTGAATCAAATTCATTATTATATCATAGATATTATTCGTAGTTTCTCTAGTTAATAGTTACGTTATTGACCAGTCTTTATTTCATAAAGACGTTTGGCAAGGCAAGGCTTTTTGTGTTTTGGAAGGCACGTAAAAATGTGGGTCCAGCGCCTGATCTCTCTCTGGTCGAGTCGGATTACCGTCCCATCAGGCTATGAGAGTAAGGGAACAGAAAGTGTACCTTTGTTTACGCATACGCTTGTGCACTATACAACGTTGATAAAAGCGAGAGGCATTAAATGAAACCACATATTCTGTATATCATTATAAGGCTACACAACAAAAATCAAATCAATGTAAGCAATATTTTTATAATAACTTTCGTGAGGATGATTCATACTTAAAACGTTATAACGGTTTACTCACGCGTATTTATCGGGATAGCCCGACTAGTTTCGGACCCAACCGGAGCCAACTACATAACTATGCCTATAAAACTTAGTCACCTAATCAGGAAGATACAGCATGTTCAAACTAAAAAAAAACTAAAAAAATATCCTGTGACTAAACTATTGCTTACATTGATTTGATTTTTGTTGTGTAGCCTTATAATGATATACAGAATATGTGGTTTCATTTAATGCCTCTCGCTTTTATCAACGTTGTATATCCTGCGTAGCTGGCTGGTCAAATGTCACAGTAACATTACCCGCCGCGCGCCGTGGCCGAAATTGGTCAGGAGATATTTTTTTATTGGCAAGGGCGGAAAAAATCGGTCGAGAAAAAAAGCAGGCATTCTACTACCATTTTTATTTTTTTCTTATTAAAAAAAATATCTACAAAAAATGATTTAATAATTTTAAATTAAATAATATCTTTGACGTTTTTTAAGCTGTTTCCGAGCTTTGCCTAGCCAACCAATCTATCTTGACCTTTGAATATTCTTCGAAGAGACAAATTTCCAGGGGCGCGGGGTTTGTTTTCGCATTCACCGCAACCCACATCTATTACACCTAACTGTATGTAAACATTGTCTAATGAATCAGCATTTTAATACTTTAATTACACGTTGATGATGACAGGTTGTATATAACTACGCTTAATCTTAGTACAGCTAATCAAATAGTTATTATGGGCACCGTTATCTCTAACCAGCTATTACAGTTACAATTAAATCATATTGTAATAACCATTTATCAGTTACATCTTATTAGAATTGCAAAAGATATTTTTATTAGAACAAAGAATTGTCTGTTTGTTATGTACATAATTAAGTTACTAGGAAACCTAGCTTGATATGTATTATTATAAATAGGATCTAATCGTTTCCTATATCGTTCAATAGTATCGTTTAGTAACAATAAAAACGCATAATGCTGGAACACGGTATTTTTAATTTTTATTTGTATTGTTTAAGATTTGGCTGACCTGTTGATCTAGTGGTCAGTAGCCCTGACTACTATACCACAAGTCGTGGGTTCGATCCCCACCCAGGACAAGGTTTGTGCGATGAACACGATAATTTGTTCTGTGACTGGGTGTAAATTGTCTATAATGTGTATGTATATTTCAATAGAAACTTCCTTATTTACTTTAAGAGATGTCACCTCTTTTACCAAAACTTGAAATCCGTCCAATCCAATCCAATTGAAAAATCGGCATTTCTTTTCCTACAATTAAGGTTTTAAAGCTAGTGGTTAGTAATATGACTGGTCTCTGAAATATCTGCAGTACGTTATGACGTGTCAAGGTTTACCTTAACATCAATGTTATTATGTGAACATCACAATTCACAATGTAAGTACTATCTGCAAATAACAGGTGGTACTTATAAGTAACGTAAACATGATAAATCATGCTTCAGCTGGTTCTGGAAAATGTAATCACTTTTTTTTCTTGTGTGAATGAAATAACGCCTTAAATCTATGATGCTTTTCTACATAATCACATTCTTGTAATAAATTGCCTTTGCTTATTAGATGGTTAGGAATTGACTTAGACAAACCAAATTAAAAATTTAATCCCTAACAAATTATGTAAACATTCATTAGTTCGATTGTTCCGTAGGTACCTACTTCTACGACTCTAAATAATATTTTGGCATTAATTATGTCCTGAAATATGAGAAATAATGTATATTATGCAGAAATTTTAATTATTTTCCTGTCTTTTAAAGTTACTTACACTTTAAATCTTCTCCTTATATAGTTGTGTTTGCGAAAGTAAAGTTGCATACAATGTTTATTTACGATTACAACTGTAGTAATTACAAAATCTTGTTGCTTCTTTACAATACTTTCACGTAAAACACTTTCGTTTTCTTTAACTGAATTTCTTTATGGGCAATAAAAGTTTTGAACATCAGTGCAGCATTCTTACGATGCAGGTATTTCATTATACATTGATCTCGTTTCGTTTATTTTATAATTATTGCAATTTTATTTAAACAACTCTTTACTAAAATAGAGGACTATAAAGAATTACCTAGGCAGCTTTATTTTTTAAACGAATACCGCACTAAGTAATTTCATCCTTGTGTTTTACAGATATCCAAGTCCTACAAGCATTTGTGGATCGCGCAAATGCTTGTCCAACCCGCGAACCTGCGCCACGTCGCACAGAGGAGTATTTGACTTAAAAACCCGATCAAAAGTCGAAAAGTCGAAATTTGTTTTAAAGCTCTATGACTATTGTATTGTGAGAGCCTAATAGCTATTACGTCACATAGCGGCGAATTTGGCCATGCACCGCCTCTCCATCAACCGTAGCAGTAGGCGGAACTCGGTCGTTGCGTGAATCGTATGTCTTGTTCTCGACACTACAGTTAAAACGTGATTTTTAAATTGCATTTAATCTGTGTTTGGTAAAATTGTGTGATAACTATTATGGATATTTTGAAAGAAGGTATGTTGTCACTTTATAAAAGCATGTTTATTTTGGTATAACACTTTATTTAAGTGACATTATGCACTTTAAATGTACTCTGTAAAAAATGCAACTTTTTTTAGTAAACTTTGTAATTAAAGGTGTTTTTGTTTATGAGTTAAACCCAGTTAACTTATGATTTTGAATGTAACGTATAGTTTCATTATTCTTGAAAAGGATTTTAAAGGAAAATATCCCGCATATTCACGCCATTTTTTTTTAAATTCGTTTTACAGAATTTGAAGAAATCAGCTTAAATAAATCAGTGTTTTATTTTTATGTTTCTATTCCAGAATTTCCAATGACGTCGATGGATATGACTAGAAAATCATTGTATGAGGTCATTAAAGAATGTTCAGATAGAAAATTTGATCAAAAGTTTGAGTTTTTAAGAAAAAACTTAAAATAATCACGTAACGCCCTAAAATGGACAAAGTTCGTTGAAAAGTGCCTTAAAATCTAATAAGTATCAGTTTAAACAAAAATGGACAGCTGCCAATACTAAATAAATCTCCTACATAGAAAATCAAATCAAAAACTTGAAAAATAGTGAAATATCGAGGAAAAGTGGTGGTATGCATGGTCGATGCAAAGGTTTGCAATGCTACAACAAACACACTATCAACTATGAGGTGCTATATATGTGGGCAAACATCAAAAGACTTTAACAAACTTATAAAAAAGAACATAGAGAACTCTGATAGTCTAAAATTTGGGCTGTCGACCCTACATGCTAGAATTCGATTTTTTAAATCACCCCTTCATTTGTCATACAAAATCCCTGTAAAAAAATGACAGGCAAGAACTCAAGAAGAGACAAATATAGTGGCGGAAAGGAAGAAGAAAATTCAAGAGGCATTTAAAATAGAAATGGGGCTGCTAGTGGATATTCCGAAGTCAGGGTTTGGGAACACATTAAGGAGGTTTTTCTCAAATCCCGAAACTTCATCGCGTATTACTGGGATTAACATTAATTTAATTAAAAGATGCAGTGTTATATTGGAGACATTGTCTAGTGGACTCAAAATTGATACCCAGAAATTTGAATGATGAGGAGGAGAAAATAAGGAGGAAGATGGATCTAGTGAAGGTGATTCTGACTAGAAGAATATTATGTCAAAACCTTTTATTACTTGCGGACTTAATGTAACGAGGAATTCATTACTAGTCAACCATTCTTTAATTTTTTTGTTAAGTTGTACATGTGTCTGATGTTCTAAAAATAAAATTATCGCCTTAAACTGCTTTATATTTCATATCCAATATATAATTATCTTATTAATTGCCTTTTCAAGCGAAATAAATCATTATTATTATTAAATTATCAAAAAATAATTTTGATCGACTTTTTAAGTCAAATACTCCTCTGTGCGTCGCCTCGCGCACAATAGTTTAGGCGTGATGAACTATAGGTTTGCAGTCCGTGCAATCAAATCTTACTTTTGTAATTCCAATTTAATTAAAACTTAAAATCATGTACAACTCTATGTAAACGCAAGGACACATAGACCAAAGATTCATGAGATGACCAACTTAAATGATTATTACAAGTGTCAGTACAATGTATTGCTACTCAATGATTTTAAATCATTACGGTCGTGACAAGTTTCACATCAAATCGTAATTATTTTTGCCGAACAAGTCATATCAATATCGTGAGATTGTTTCATAGTGAGCTTATTATCCTGACCAGGGTCAATTCATGGTTTTTATTAATTTAAAGGCCTTAAATGCCGAGGTGAAATCAGTTATTTTATAGCGGCAAGATTTGACCGCAAACCGTCAGATAAACATACACAAATATTAACTGCAATAAAATATTTAAATAATTATTTTCTGTTATATAATTCTTGTATTCCCGCTAAGGAAGTCACCGTGACTTACTTTGATAACGTGGATATAAAAATTATGAAGATTGAAAAGTGAATACAGTGATTAAGATGTGGTGAACCTTCCCGAGTGCACGAAATAAGTACTTCCGACGTTTTTGTCCAAGCAAGCAACAATCAGTCTCTAGGCCACGATGCTCGAATGTTACTTATTTATTGTCATAAAGGTACACTCGATAGGACAAGTCGAAAAACCATTCCGAAAGTAAATTCTAGTACCTACTAACGACAAGTCTGAATTGAAAGCGACGTCAGGTCCCACATTCATGTGAGTAGGTGGTAGACAGGTAAACATAAACGTAAACGTAAAAATAAACCTGTGAATTAATTCTCCCAAGAAACCGATTGTTTCATACATCTCTAAAAATCTAGTAGTCTGTGCTAGTGCGTTTCACCCCATTATATAAAACGTGACTTATTATTCAAGGTGCCATTCCAAAGACTGCAATTTTACTAAGTGTAAGACTAAAACTTTCTTTTTAAAACGAAAGTAAAAACTGCTAGACAAAATAACTCGAAAGAATACAAATTACAATTTTTAATTAACATCCATTACCGCTTTAAATAAACTTATAATTGGCGTAAGTTAAATTAAAATTGCAATGAACAGCATAACTTAGAAATGATCGTTATTCGCGGGCGAGAATTTTTCACAAGTGTATTAGACCGTAATGTTGACTGCTGAGTCACAGCTGGAGCCAGCTAACTTTGATCAAGGTTTAAATTTAAATATTAAATTAATAGACACGTTTGCTTACGCAATTTCATAATAATGTAATTACTGTAAATTTTATTCAAATCTCAAAGTTATATAATAGCTTCAGCGTTCATTATCAAGTTAAATTTATAATGAAGGATCGAACATTTGCATAGAAATGTTAACTTACCTTCAATGATTATACCTCAGATTATGTCTTTGCTTTTTGTATGCTTTTAATAAATAGTTTTAGTACTATCCGAAGAATGTTGAAGAACATTCATTTTCCACCAAAACTCTACACCTTATTAAACGTACAAGTATTTTTATCAAGTGATGATTCAACAGCATATAATTTATATCATTAATTCGATTTCATACGCTAAATAAGATAATTGGGTACCTTAGGCGAAGTTTAAAAATTTCCAAGACTAGAAGTTAAGGATTCAAATTAAATACTGCTGTTGTAATTATATTCTAAGAAATGCTTGCATGATACTGAATATGTTTGCAGGCTATCAAATATTAATACCTACTTAATTACGAATGTTCTAAACATAAGTGGCACCTTAGAAATAATAATGAGTAGATACTCTTTTATTATCGATCTCATTTAAATGCTTCAGCTAAATAAAAAGTCTAAGTAATTTAGTGTCATTATAAAAGAAAATGATCTAATTTACGAGTATTAAAGAGGAGGAACCTCGAAGAATGATTTAATTTAATTAATAAGTCTTCAAAAAAACTTCTTTATAAGAATCACATAACTCGCATATTAAAGTCTTTATAACTTACATCAATAATAATTACATTATCAATCAAACTCTTTGATTGGACTTTTTCTTTTTGATTTGATCCAATTAAACGTGGTCTTAGCAAGTGATTATACTTGGTTCGTTAACCACGTTATAAGGTAGCATACGTAATTGATAGACCGGCTAGCTGTCACTTCTTGCACAATACTTAAGCATTTCCTTGGTTATTTGACGTAAGTTTAATATACAGTAAGCAACGTAGGTATAGGAACAAGCTCATAATATTCTCGATTAAAAAAAACCTGATTCTTGTATGCACAACTAAGCAGACTATACATTGAAATCCCACTTCGTTAAAGTGTAATAACATAGGTACATACAAAAGATTTTTTGTAAGTACAATATGTATAAAAGAATCCAAATGTACACTAACCAGAATAAAATAATTTGTATTATAAATACTTAGACATCAAAAAAACCCTAAGAAAAAACTCGCAAAAAAAACACAAAGTTCAAGAATAAATAACAATCTCTCAATTTAAATATCTTGATACAGGATGTAGACGTCCTTAGACCTATATTTTGCGTGATAATACAGATCAAGATACACGAAATACTTTTACGTAATGTTCTATAGCATCTGTCAAAAGGTTACTCCTAAAACGGACGGAGTATAAACAGGAAATCTCGCGTTAGAAATCCTTTCAATTTAAGTTATTCTATAGGCGTCTTGTCCAAATTAAAGGAAAACGAGGATTTTGGTTTTCCTCGGTCTTGTAGTTCTTGAATTATGACCTTACATTAACCTTCTATCAAAAAGTTATGAAATGTTAGATTTGATTAAATTGTAAGAGGAAATTGATCAAGAAAACGACACTAAAATACACGATAATAATACGCTTTTGAGATGTGGTGTTGAAGGGAAATGCTGCGTATAGCTTGGAAAGTTTAATGAACCAACGCACCGACTTTTAATTGTTAAAAATAAAGCTCTCTTAAGCGTCCTTGAATTCTTCGGCACATTGCGTGGACACATGGTGACCACTTTGAGTCTCTTTATCACCAGTAAGGTAGACGGCAAAAAACCATGGGGACGAACTCCAATGCGTTGATCCGACCAAAGTCGAACTGCTCTCGACACCAGCTTCCCCTTCACGGAAGACAGGAACAAATGGCGAGACATTATTTGTGAAAAACTGAAGCAATTAGCTTATGACGTCACACGGATTGATAACATAGACCAATTGATCCTTATTAATTACTAAATCGTCTTCATTCCTACTTTCAATATTCACCCTTGTTTACAGTGTGCTGACATAACAGTTACGTGTTAAGTTTGTTTTCAGCACTAGACACTCAACTTACACTATCACAGTAAATATTGTTGATATCTTATAGCAATGTTATTGTTTATTATGGTTCTACTACTGGTACACTAAGTAGTTTAACTTGGAACGTAAAGTTAGTCACATTAGGTCTAGTCATGATCCAGTGATTATCAGAGATGCGGAAAATCTGTCCAGAATGTGTGAGAGAATTTATTTTGTGGCGAAAATCCCAGATGTTTCATAAAACTCTTTTCCAAAAGTAGTTTCGTGTCATATCTGAATTAAATGATTATAATAACTTCCTAGAAATCACAAAGACAAGGTTTGGAAGGAGAAAGAGGAAGCCTTTGCCCAGCTGTGGGATCTTATTTAGAGCTAGAAAAAAAAACTTCCTAGAGGAAGATAATTATATAATGATATTTATATATGTAATTAAATAGCTACCACGTTCTTTTCGAAACTTAAAATTGGCTAAAGTCTTAATTTCAAAAAGAACGTGATACAAATACTCCTTATTGGCGACCTGGGCTAGGTCATCGGGCTAGATCACCTCGAACAGTATACTTAGAAGCCTCTGATACAGTCCAATTAACACTATCATATGACTTACGCTACTGCTCAGTCAAGGGTTGACAGTTCTACGAAAATGAAACGTGTACGAGTTTATTCTTAGTAAAGTATGTCTAGTTTTTGATGTAAGTATGGAAGTAGTTCGGATTGTTCTGAGTATTGATTGATCATTTGACATTATAACAAGCTGATAAGTTTCATATAAAAAAAAAAACGCATGTAAAAATATGAGACAAAAAAGACATATTTTTGGAGCTATAAAATGTAAATATTTTAACGTTCAGTACAATTAATAGCACATATTGTAATATCAGAAAAAATATCTTATCGTTGAGTATACATATTATATCGAAAACACAAATGACAAACCATTTCTTGAATGCACTGGGTTCTGGTAAATAACAAAATAAATGCGATATCCATTTCAACCTTAACCTGCTTGAAATTATGATTTACAATAACTAATTCCGAATTCTATACACATACACATGAACCATCATTCATCAAAAAAGACCCCGAGTTGATACGTCCTCATACAAATATACAATGACATCAAGTGGAAAATTACGAAATTTCTGCTCAAGAATCGTACTAAAACAAAGATTTCATAGCAACAGAGGTCATAGTTCAATGCAATTCACCTTTACAATGGAGTAAACATTTAAATTTTATCCTTGTATCAACGTTCTTTATGATCAAAATGAATCGGTGAATTGTATACAAAAATCTATCTAGTAATTGACTACGTATCGAAACATACACTGACGAGCTAATATTCATTGTGAAGTAGTAATTAAGCTGGTACGAGATACATGATACACGTCTTAATGAATTGCAATCTAATACAAAATATACCTACTATTTACGCCAATAAATGTAACTATTCATTATCACACTGAATAGGTTCGTCCTATTGTTTAAATTTCAACCTACGAGTATGTGTACATAGTTACCGTGACCATGGCACTCAAAGGGTAGGAGGAACATAGTGGGTTTTAGTCAGTAAATGTCTGACTCTCCCTTCCGCTGTACCCACAGCGGGCGGGGTCAGTTGATGATTTCCTACGAAGAAAAAAAGATTATGTGTCCCTGTATTATATTTATCCACAGAATTTTGTTTCCCATTTTAATTTTAAAATAATGTAGGTTCATAAATTCTTTTACATTTATTTGACAACCCTATACAACATCTAAATTGAACAATTTGCGTTCATATTTACCGTTAACCACTAAAATAAGTATGTAACCTTCTTTGATATTTATTTGATTATTAACTTAACATCTCAATAGGCCTTAGCCATGATTACTGTTATAGGCACACTAACAAAAATGCATTGACATTAACAAACGAATGATAATTTTATTATATAACCTACGAATAATAACTATAATAGGTAAGGTAGATACGTAACTTTTTTACGTATTTAAAGGTTTTTTTCATCTTTTTCAGTTATGGCTACAGTCAGCAATGATGAATTACTAATTAATCAAACAAAAACCATAACATTCATTGTTTTAAACTCTATTTTAATAAGTTCGTGTACAGTATTATATAAAAAACCAATGATAAGTATACGTGTCTATAATCATTTTTCGAATAACAAAAATGTGCCTATGTTCATTCACTTTCATTACTGACCTTACACTAACTCTATTTACTTCACCCTGTATAATCCTTACTACATTAAAAGAAAAATATCCACCTTTCTAGAGGTTTCCCAACGCCATGCGTCAGCCGTTAAGAATAGGCCACAGTAATTTAGCAATAACGATTACAGTCCGCACACCCAACAATAAGGGAACCAATAGAACTCGTGATGCTTGTCATGTGACGTATAGTAGATTAGGTCACATGTTTCATTGAGAAAGTAATTCAAAGAGAGCTCAATTTTTACGTGATAGAATCAGGTCGGACGTCATATTGGGATCCAGACCACATGTCCTGTTGCCAACTTGTTAATGGAAAGTGTGATTATGATTTAGTTGTTAGAGTCAATTCATACTACCTAGTTACGACTATTCAGAGAGTACCAAAGCGCAGGACAAAAGTTAATATGTCACCTCTGCTAATATGAGACTGAGATCTAGCATAGTCTGTGCGAAGTTTATATGAGTAAAGTAGAGCTGTTACTATTCGATTGTAATTGGGGCCCATTGAATAATGTGTAAAATAAATATCTGTCTACGAAAAACGAATCTTTGATCTATCCGCCGTATCCAAGAACGACACTTACCTAGATGACGTTGTTACTAAACATCTATTCTTCTTTACATTTTACTTGACAATGGCAAGGACTGTATGATATGTATTTAGGGACGTCTTTTTGCTAGACTTCATTTATGAATACGGGTGTTAGAGCTCTTTAAACGCGAAATTGGACGTAACGGTTGGATATTAATGTTACCTCACTCGGCCTCAATCTGAAGTCACGTACTTAGTGCTTGTGGAGCAAAACTTCTTCCTACTTTTCTCGTAATTATACCCAACATTTCTAAATCAGCTTGCCAGTATACCTTACCCGTATCTATGAATAATATAAAATGCTGCAGAAAAAAATCAGTTTTACTGGAATCGAAATATGGTAGTAGAAATAAATTTTCTTTTCTCTATTCGACCCAACACGATACATAAACTTGCACCATTTTGCAAGCTTGGGTTAAATCTGGGTAGGATCAATGTTTATAATTTCCTTACATGGTCATTTCTTTGTTATCTAAATAAAATCAATCAACACTACAACTATTTTCCAGTTAGGTCTACGAAGGTTTGACACATTCAACGCGTGTTTCCAATATAAACTTAAACATGATGCAATGTAGTGTGTTAAGGAGTCGGGCGGCAACGATCAACAACGATTGTATGAAGGTCGTTCGTACTGTATCCTACGTCTAATTACTCTGCTTCTTAATTCGAAAGGATCGAAACTAAGGTCGCAGGACTAAATATCTGTACACCTGGTGGCTTACTCTTAGTACTGCTTCCGTAAACAAATGCGTATTTTTGTTGTTAAACTAAAACTAGTTAGATTTTTACAGTTGATTTCTTTTGTTATTCTATGGCCTATTTGTTAAGAACAAGCACCAGAAACCTTGATTCGAACGAAATAGGCTGTTCCTTGATCCTGTTCAGGTCTCGCCAGTTTTCTGGATTCTTACAAATACAATTGTAATAAATATAAACATTCAACCTCGACATTTATTTTTGTTAAGTGTTTAAAACAGGCGTGTTGTAAACAAAAATATACCACACACAATGTTGTAACTTCGCTTGCACTTGGAGATTACACTTTTTGCCTGCCGGAATCGAACACTCTCCCCCTCATAGAAAGCACTGATTAGTTCCTAGATTTAAGTAATTGTTATCTTGTCTATTGCATTAGGTTAAGTTACCTGTAATGATAGATTTAAGTTTTGAGTAAATAAATAAAGAAATTTTTTTTTTTGGTATCCCAGTGGAAATCGTCATGGACTGTCCATACCAAATCATGTTGGTCTGGAAGACAGCATGATGGGAAGTAAGAATTTACTTTGCAGGTAAGCACTGCTATACAAATGAGATCCGCTATTCACAGTATCTAAGTATTCGTCGAACTCTGTTAAATTCTCCAATCTGATACTAAAAGGAAAAACCCGTACATTCTGCCCATAAAATCTCCTGGAATGTAAAAATGTGCTAGAATGTACAGATACCTGCGCAATAGTGTAAGTTAATTATCGGCAATTATCTTTTAAAACTAGCTGGTATTAACTGACGTTTGCTAAAATACATTACCATGTTAATGTAAGAAATCTCGGAAGACTTCTCTCATAAAAACAAGCCGAGCCTTTAATTTATTTAACCCTTTAGTGCCTATTAGGTGTTTTGTGCAGCAGTTTTAAATTTACAAGTTCATAAAATCAGATTTAATTCCCATTATTTATGTTATTTTTTGAAGATCTTTTTGTATTTGTAACTAAAGTCAACTTAACTTCTTTTTATTTTTCCTTTTCAATTTTGCAGAATAAATAATCTTTTATCTTTTCAAGAGTCCTTTGTACAGCAGATGGATATTTACAGTAGGTTGGTTTATTAATTATTTGTAATTCATATCTTTTAACATACACCATACACCAATAATGGTATAATTTTTCACATTTTTGTCGTACTTACTAACGTTATTGTGGCCCGTTGATAACTGCTTAGGAACAGATATACAATAAAAACCGGCTACAAAATATCTCAAGATAGAACTGCATAATTTAATGAGCATGAGTGTAATGCTTATGAACAGGAATATAATTATCACCCCTTTTCAAATAGTTACGTGCTTAATATATGCATTATTGAAGTAGTACCTACAAATCAACCCCACCTGGACATTGAAGTGTTAATCTTAAGCACTTAAGCTTAACAGACGTCTGATTGAAGATTATTTAAGTTCATACGCAAACAAGATCTTGCTTACGTATCTGCAAGAGTCAAGAATATACTAGAATCATTATTTTATGCCCTATGACGTCAAAAAACCAGTCGCTGGTTTCAGTGTCACAATATTGCCCGTAAAAATAAAGAAAACGCGTCTTACCAAAAGGATATTTTCTTTCTTAATACTGTGATAAATATAAGGTTGCCGTATTTTGGCGGATGATTTAATGGTTGCTTACAAAGGAAACTTGAAAAAATAATTTATTGTTTCTGATGAGTTAATGAATTCGATGAACAAAGCTTGCTTGTAAGTTCATTTTATCAGTTTGACATCCTGCAGAAATTATGTGACTTCTCAGATCGAGTGGAGATAATACTTATTTTAACACTAGGCCTTTGTAAGTAATATAAATACGTAGGTAATTGTCAGACTCAATGGCTCTTTTAAGATCGGATAGTAAGTTTCAACTTAACTATAATTGGGTATTTGACTAAAAAAGAAATGGAATTAGTCCGTCAGATAGATTAAAAAAAAACATTCAAAAATCGTAGATGTAACCAATCTTACGGTTGTCATAAAAAAAAGTGCGTCAAGACCCGACGTTGTACGCAACTTATTGGTATCTTTTATTTACGGAATAAAAGAAAAAATACAAGGCCAATGTTTTTTTTTAATCTATCTCAGTCAAATATACAATTTTTAAATAATGTTTGATAAGTCATAAAATAAGTAAATGGACAAATCGTTGGATTTTTTAATATTGGCAAAGTTTATATTTTGGCAAAATGATTTAATGTTTGTATGTTAGTTAATAATGTATGTACCCTGTAAATACTTAGATAAACTTATAGCTAATCTGAACTGTCTAACCGCAAAACGACATTTGCCGAAATAACAAATTGCAAGCATAATACTACCAACACCTTTTAAAGTACGTACTGCTGCATTTGAAGAAAAGAGACACCAGTATATACCATGTAGTGTGGTGTCTCGGTCCTACAACTGCAATAGGTTTGTTGTATAAGGTGGTAGAAGGCCCCTGAACTTAAATCAGTAGTTAAAACACGATTGCTTGTAAAATTGGGTAACATGTTTTAAATGCATGACGCGTGTGCCTTCCACTGCCTGACAACGACTTAACGAACACCAGTTTGTAACATTTTAGACCGTACATCTTGCTAATAATGGGATTTTACAACCACAGTGTAAGTATTTTAACTATTTTAAGACATGTCGTTTTGACCGATGGCTTAACTTGCAAATAGTTTGACTTCACAGAATATGTTTGTCATATTAATTTTACTCTTATAATAAAACTGTCAAATACGTCAATAACTTTTTTAAATTACCTATATTTACACATAAATCGTCATAATTTGTAATATAATAATAATATGTTAGTACTGACTCATTTCATTTAATTAATTCCTCACCTAACCTTTAAAGAGTTAGAGTTAGTTTCGAAAGAACTGGATCAATATACACAAGTGTTCTGACTAACCGTGTACCAAGATACTTCGCGCGTCTGTTACCACAAACATTTTAGAAAAGAAATACTGACATTGAAAGTTCAAGTTGTATTGGACTATTTGTTATGATCTATAGCCGTGTTAAATACTCAATACCGTGACAGATCTCAGTTGTTATTCTAAGGACATTGATATGCTTACATATGGTTCGACATTGACCAATTATAGTATTGTGTCTTTGATCTTAAGATCTACAGAGGTTTACTTACTGTATATTAGACGTAGTTATATCTTATACTGAATAGGTTTTTAAACAATTCATTGTACGGGTAAGTGCTTACTCGAAAGTTCTAGAAGTTTCAATCTACTTTTGCGCAGTATTCCCGTAACTGTATAGAAAATGCTTAAGGTTTTGCGTCATACAAGAAATGCGCCTTTTACTGTTTCTTTAGTGGTTACGATTGCACAACGTGCAATGCACGTGTTAGTGATTGAAGACCACAGACCTACAAGGTAATATAGGACCCTTACGGGACTTATAATGTCGTAATACTCTGCAGAGTATTGTCATAAATATGAAAAAGGTGTGAGTAGGTGTTTGGTAAACAAAGGCTAAGGATAAAATGTCTGGTACTACGTAGTGTTGTCTTAAGAAGGTTAGTTCTTTTTGACCGTTGACAGTGGTTCTACTCATATGTATCTGAAGGTCTACTAAATAGTAACTTAAGAATTTGACACCAATAGATACCCCTCATGAGATTTAGGTACCTACACCTAACCACGTAGCCCGAATGTAGGTAGGTAGGTACTAGGCAAATCCTATAAAATTAATGACCATGGGAAATTACACAAAGATATTGCATTCGAACAGAATCAACATTCAAATAGGATCTGTCGGTTATTGATCTAATGAATGCCTCTAAAAGGTATGTTATCCACAGTTTGAGAGACTCGAACATTAAGACAAATAGGTAGGTACAATAAATTCTAATTGAAGAATTCACACGAGCTTTCACAACTTAATACATATGTATCTGTGATTTACTATATTTGTGAAGGCAGATCAGGTCGAGGTTTATTATACTCTACTCTTACATAAACTTATGTCATCGCGGCACACTTACAAAACTTGTTAGCTTTGAACACTGACATGACTATTCAAATCTTAAAAAGTAACTTCGCGTAGAAAGTGTGTACGAAATTTTACTATCTACTACTAACCACGCTGATCTATACTACTACTTATGACAGTGATAGTCACTGTCATAATTATTAGGATAACATAATACTCTATACTTTACCTATCATTTAATTTTCCTGGCCCTCCCAACATTAATGATAGCTCGTGGACTACCTAACATAGAAGATACTTAGGTAGTCACATACATTAAATTACCTGAGGTCCGATACTTACCTTTGGTGCAGCTCCATAGGAAAGAGCTTCACTCCCTGGGGTCGCGATTGTTTGCATGGTGTTCCCATGGTCCGTGGTACAGGGGAACGGCGAAGCACTACGATGGTTTTAGCCGGTAAGAGTCCGGCACGCCTCTCCGCTTGGGCCAGCATAAAGAGGTCTATGAAGACTTCCCCAAGTAAAACAAGGACCAATACTTACCTATACTGACGCTTTTGCACCCGTAGGTACGTTTTCTTTGTTTTTCTTATAGTAGGTTAATTCGGTGACAGAAAGTAGATAAACAGTCTGTTTGTTTTACAGGTACCTAAGTATGACGGGGTAAGTTCTTCTTTGCCACTTTGTCGAAAGCTAATAAACTTGCGCTAATCCAACGCGCGAAGGAATCTGACTAGGTACTAGTTATCTACAAATACCAGAAGTCTGACTTCTGCTGCCTTCACGTCGAGGCAATGACATCTAAAATTTATTTAGCAAGTGATCGACAATATTCTTGCAAATTCTTATAACATGTACGTATCTTGAAAACAATTTACATTGCATTGTTACTTCCCAAGTTTTACCTACAGACAACTACTTAATATGCAAAACATTGAAAACGTGCAATATTTATTATGTAATGTTATAAAACTAGGTATTATTTATATGTTAAACAATGTAGATAATCATTTATCAAGGTATTGTTAATTTTATTCCTCTGCTCGGAGCATAACCTCATGACTATATGTAGGTACAAAAAAAAAACATTTTTTATGGGCAATCCATTTGTCCTACATAATATTTAATAGGCCCGTTATAATAGTCAGTTATTATTACTTAAGTATAGTAATTTGATTGCTCCACTCACTTATTACGCGTTTACTAATCCAATCCTAAACTTTTATGAGGGTGTTAGCCCTGATCTTAGGTGCACACCAGATTAGGTAGGCAAGTAATCTTGTAACTATGGTGTTATTACGTTGCCTGTTATTATGTTACGTATATGTATGATTAGGTATTCCTAATTATTACTTTACGTACCTCGCTAAGTATCATAAACTCAATTTATGCACTTTACGATTAAAAACACGCTATGTTCAAGAAGAAGTACGCGTGAACAAAGAGTTGCAAAATGTTAATGTGGTTTTTAAATAGTTTTATGAATCAAGCGCCTGTTACTTTTTACTACGTAACGCACATTTAAGTTTGATAGTCGTTGTTTTATAAGGCGTCATCACAACAAGTACGCAACATTTTGTCTAGTACTCTGAAAAATGTTGTAAAAATTCCAAATAAAAATAAACTGTTTTGGTTAAATGACTAATAGACGTTTAAGCCGATTTCACATGGCCTTTATTAACACAACCACTAACCAACTCACCCCGACTTGGTTGTCAAAATTCAATCAGGCGCTATATTATGACAAAATGTTTTTCCCCGCAGTGGGACAGTTACAGGCCAGTAATATTTTCTTTTTTTATAATAACCTAAGAAACGTATCAATTTAAAAAACTGCAAACAATATCGTTAACTTATGTGTGTCACGCTAACAAGCAGGAATCAATAAAAGCCCACCTTGTAACAAAACTGGGCACGTATTGTAACTGAAACATAATAAACAATTATTTTAATCTTAGAGCCCTAGAATTCGAACATAAGTCGGTCAACCGCAAGACATGGGCTGATATAATTTATGAGCCATACTTAGTAGGTACTGACACTGGCATCGTTTCACATATGAGATTGGTGCCAGCAACTAGGCCTGATCAAAACAAGAACATAGATAGATACTCCTATCTACATTCGAATAATAACAAGCTAAGTAGTACCTTACCTAGATTCCTAAAAGAAATTTAGTATACTTAACATACTTAGACGTTTTAAACTGTAAGTAATCTCAATTTTTTTTCTTATTCATTCGGCATCTCATATTTTCGCAGTCCTTTCAAAAAAATATCCTGTCAAGCACATTTTTAAGTAGATAAATATGTATGCAACTAAAATTAAAGTAATAAAAAAACAAGCATCTCTATTTCGTATGTAAGGTACTAAAATTATCGCTCCTACGTAAATAGGTTGTACTTTGTAAACTATGCAAACTTGGGTAATAAACCTACTGCTTACTTAATAATAAGCGATTAGGTAGGTGCCTAAAACCTTAAGACCTAATTAATTAAGCCAAAATAGCGAGTTAGATACAATAGGTATCTAGGCACATAATCTTGACGCAATATCACTTTTAGGTAATCGTATCTACGACAATATCTCTACCTACACATAACAACGTACGTACTTACTTAATTTTTGAATGAGGTCTATCAAAGTTTCGCAATTCTTGTTGACGAAAACGCAGATGAAATAAATATTACATTGCTTAACCCGCGAGATAAACATGTTTGTTAGTCCTTGAAATTTTGTGAATTGTGGTTATCAGTCAATGCATCTAGCTTCATAGAGTAGGTAAATAAAATGAGAACATTAGATACATACCTGCTTATTTCTATGACGGATTGGGCAACTACTCACATAACACAGGCACTTAAAGACATAATGTTTATATAGGTAGGTATAACAAATAGGTACTTACTGACAAGTGTTTGAATTTGTTCCTTCAACTTTTGGAATAACCATGACTTTCCTCGCAACCAGACTTTTGATGTCAGGATTGTACAATCAAATGTCGACACTCTACCACATAAGGTTATGCTTTTTCTGTTTGATTTTTTTTTCTACTAAGCCAGCATTTGGTCAAGTTCTTTGGCATATCTAGGCTTTGACAGCCAATGGTTTTGATTTCAAGTGTTCCGGCAGGTATATCCAGTGACAAATAATCATGGTTTTATTAACTCATCCATACAGCTATTTGATAAGTAGATCACACATCATTTCAAGAACAAAATTATGCAAAAGGTAGTAAACAAACAAAAAACAATTGGGTAACGATTAATATTTAATTTAACGCAATCCACCGTTGGCGTATCTTTGATAAGATAATTTTATTTATTCTAAGGGTAATTATTCAAACAAAGTTTTTCATTAATTACTATAAAAGCCTTAGAGATGTTGAACATCATCAGATCTTACTTTGGATTTGCTTCAACAGTTTCTATTCCATTAAATACTTACAATGAAGTGCTTTATTGTATTGTGCGTTTTGGCCGCGGTAAGAAAATTGTTTATATTTTTCACATTTATTCTTTTTTACATAATTCTGTATTTGCCTAGTACCTCAAAAGACTAACTTCTATCGGCGGATTAAATTCTACCTGGGATAACATTTTTGCTTAGACTAAGGATAAGTTTTTCTGTAAAGATTAAATCATGAGGTAGACTTATAAATTAGTACCATACAAATTGACCAAAGACTATGGCTAGGATAAACTCGTGAACATAAGTTCATGAAGATTTAATTAAATTTCAGGTGTGCTCCTCATTTGCGGCACCGGCTGATGATGGCGAGGATCAGCTCGTGTTGGACCCTACCGTCCGTGATATGACCGTCGTTGTTGATACAAAGTAATTGAAATTCGATATTTTTTTCTTTATCGAGACAAAAAGCAATAACTGAAATGAAAAAGGCTGAGAAAACTACTTACAAAATTTGGTTTACGTCTAAAGCTTTTGTCAAATTACAGGAACCTGATAGTGGAGTTGGCTGGAAACCTTCGTAAATCTGCCGAGGAAGCGTTGCACGCTGTGGGCACATTCACTGTGGGCATCAAACACGAGGCTGAACATATTCGGGACAAGATCTGTGAGGATATAAAGAAGTTCAGAGAACGTGTCACGCACGCTGTCAATGTTGTCTTCGAGAGGATTTCGAACTCTAGTACTGCTGTAAAGGAGTGCGTTAGGGTAAGTAACTTGCCTTCTGACTCTACTCTTGCTGCTTCAATTTATATTGTTTCTAATGCTCTTCAAAATACGGACCAAACATACAACAAAAACTAGCAAATGCAAAAATTGCTACTCAGCCCTTAATAAAAAGCAAAATGCGTTTGCATTTGCTCACTTGAATAAAAAACTAGTAGGAAGAGGTTTGGCTTAAACCGATAGCTGCATCTGGATAAAACAACATTGATTTATTTAGAACATCTTAGCTTCAGTCTGGGGACATCTATTCAAATAACAGTTTCATTCTTCCAGACCCACAAAATTACGGCCGCCGCTGTATTTAACACAACATTAGGCAGCACTATGTCTTGCGTAGACAGCCGCATCGTAGACGTCAGTGTTGAGATTCAAACCCTGACTACTCTGTCATCTGACGCTCTTGCTGGAGCCAACAAAGCTCTCGAGGACATGAAGAAGTGCACTGCAAACCACACGAACCTATTCGCCGTCGGATCCTGCCTCGGAATCGTTGCTATTCACACTGAGATGAAGTCAATTGGTTTCATGACGCACAGTGCAATTCTGGTAAGAACCTTTATACCATGGTTTAAGTACATCCTCATTGAAACCGACAAACCTCATTTAAAAACGAATGATTTCTGACTACAAAAACATACAACTAAAATCATCAAAACATCAGAACCCAAGAATTTGCAAGCACGTGCATTAATAACGACTGAACATTAAAACAATGTCTTTTTACAGATGGGCCGCATTAACTTGTCAGTAGCAGCACTACCAGCATCTCTTGAAATTTGCGCTGCGACACGCCTTATTCAAGCGGGCATTGCTACAGGCAAGATAGTCATCGACATTGGAACATGTTCAGCCTCTGCCGTCTTCAATACGATGCTTGGAAGACCTACGTCAACTATTTCACCAGTTACACCTATTCCACCTGTTACGCCCGAT
The DNA here is from genome assembly GCA_941860345.1 of Chrysodeixis includens. NCBI lineage: Eukaryota > Metazoa > Arthropoda > Insecta > Lepidoptera > Noctuidae > Chrysodeixis > Chrysodeixis includens. The sequence goes on from OW796094.1 coordinate 13,714,080, forward strand.
TCACCTGTTTCCCCTGTTGAGACCTTTTAATAGTATAAGTAATTAAACTGTTATTTTAAGTTTAAATTAAAGATATAAATGTTAAATATATTGTTTTATTCAAACTACTTAATCTTTACAAAACTTTTAAAACATTATGTTAAGTATCTACATGCTTACGTTTAAAACTGAATTTACCTGTATCGCTTGACTTCTTTCTTAATATTGGTATAACAATTTATCTAGGGCACATAGCATGGCGACCCCCATCCACTGGTATAGATATACCTGTGATGTTACTCGCTGCATCGCTGGCCAAAAATATGATTGTATTTGCCACCTCTAGAGTGGTCCCAGTCCTACCCAAAGCATGAGTTTCTTTACATTTCTCAAGGTACGCAGCATAGTCGGCCTCAGATACACCGACCCTCAGACGTATATTAGTTGCAATAACGCCCGGATTGACGGCATTCACACGAACTCCCTTGCCAGCTAGTTCTAGTGCTACACATCTTGTAAATTGGTCCATGGCAGCCTTAGATGTACAATAAGCGAGGACCCCTGGAAAAGATCTGAGTCCAGCTATACTGGAAACGTTCACTATATTTCCTTTAGATTTCACGAGATGAGGTGTTGCTAACATCGTCAGGTAGTAGGGTCCTCGCACATTTGTATTCATGATTGAGTCATATTGTTCTAGAGATGTGTTCTCTATTGAACCCATTCCCATAATACCGGCATTATTCACAAGTACATCTAGCTGTCCAAAATGATCAATGGTTTCCTTTATTAATCGTTCGATATCAGCCTCCTTATCAACATCGCCGACTACGGACAAAGGTGTAAGTTTACTGGGCGATTGTAGTTCACATTCCTTTGCGGTTTTCTCCAAATTATCTTTGTTTCTTCCAGTTACGACTAGTTTTGCATCCAATTTAGCGAATTCTATCGCAGTATCGGCTCCGATCCCCGAACTTGCTCCAGTGATTAGAACCACCTTGTTGGCAAACATGGTTGAGACCTATAAAAAAAAATGTTGAAAATAAATTGATACCTAAAAGATATAATAAGTATCTGTACAAGCATGCAAATAGCTATTGTATCCTTGAAATGTTATTAATGTAGGTATGATAAATGATATTTACTTTTTGCACATGTTGAAAGATGGACCAGTTGTGACTCATGGTATTAAAAACAAGTCACAAATATCTTAGTATTATGTAATAGTCTCCTTTACGTAGGTAATCAACAAAAAATATTAATATGCGGTGGAATACTCTATTAAAAAAGATTTTCGAAAAATATAGACTTACAAGTTACGTGCCACAAAATTAAGTAATGGCTACAAGCTGGCACATACAAAAAATACTTAACTTGTAAGATATTGGACAATTTATATGCTAGATACCCAATTTACCGAAAGAACCAAAAAAACAAAAAGTGTTAGAATAAAATATATATTTCATACAACATAATACTCTAAATACATGAAAGTATAATAACGAAGCAAATATAAATATTAAAATACGAATATCTCTATGTGATAATACTTGCTTAAAAAACACTATATTATTATTATCTTAAGAGTAATTAGCACAGTTATGACGTGGTCTGAACACTTTTTGTACAATTCGACATACAAGTTTGCTCTTTACAACCTCATCCAGTAGGTATTTATTGATTTGTAATGATTGATTTTCAATCTTCTTATTTGCAATAACTTTGTTCTTATAGAAGAATATTTTCGTGTATTTAAAAAGAAATATAATATACAAAAAATCTATAAAGATCATATAACATCAGATTCATTTTAAAAAGCAATAGATCAGTAAAGAAGTTAGATCATCATGTCATATGACGTAGTTACGTTCATCCTCCAGACTTATCTTGGGCACATGGCATGTCTTCCGCCATCAACTGGTATAGTCGCACCTGTAATATTACTCGCTGCATCACTGGCCAAAAATATAATTGTATTTGCCACCTCTTGAGTAGTTCCAGTCCTACCCAAAGCGTGAGTTTCTTTACATTTCACAAGGTACGCAGCATAATCTGCCTCAGATACACCGCTTCTCAGATGAATTCCAGTTTCAATAACGCCTGGATTGACGGCATTAACGCGAACTCCCTTGCCAGCCAGTTCGAGAGCCACACATTTTGTAAATTGATCCAAGGCTGCTTTAGACGTACAATAAGCAAGGATACCTGGAAACGATCTTAGTCCAGCCACACTGGAAACATTTACTATATTGCCTTTAGATTTCACGAGGTGAGGTGTTGCTAACATCGTCAGGTAGTAGGGTCCACGCACATTCGTATTCATGATTGAGTCATATTGTTCGAGAGATGTGTTTTCTATTGAACCCATTTTCATAATGCCAGCATTATTCACAAGCACATCTAACTGTCCGAAATGATCAATGGTTTCTTTTACTAATCTTTCAATATCGGCCTCCTTACCAAGGTCGGCAACTACGGACAAAGGTGTAAGTTTACTGGGCGATTGAAGTTCACATTCTTTTGCGGTTTTCTCCAAATTATCTTTGTTTCTTCCAGTTACGACTAGTTTTGCATCTAATTTAGCGAATTCTATCGCAGTATCGGCTCCGATCCCTGAACTTGCTCCAGTGATTAGAACCACCTTGTTGGCAAACATGGTTGAAACCTGTAAAAAAAATTGTTAGTTAAAATTTATTTGTAGACATATTTGTGCATTAAGCAATCTAAAAGCAGGTGTCCTTGAAATGTTACTAATATATGAAAAATGATATTTACTTCGTGCACTTGCAGACAGACGCCCAGTCATTAGTTATAGGATTAAACATGCATTAAATTTGACTGTTATGTAAATTTTTTGGTACCTAGTGATACACTATTTTTATAGCAAGAGATTCGGAAGATTATAAACACAGGTTTTAAGCTACATAATTTATTTATTTGGAACATAATAAAGTACAAGTACAAGAAACTAGCAAATATAATTAATTACAAAATCACAACTATTTAAAATAAAATATTGATTTGATATGTACACAAACTTATAATAACTTGACGGCGCATCCGCTAACACGAGACGTCAGGTTGACTTTTAACTGTCAAAGTCAGCTTAGTGAAGCGTCATGGTCGATGGTAGTAAGGGCGGCCATCTTAGGACACTCTTGTTCGAGACGTCGCCCGCGCACCACGCATGTGACGAATCGCTCCGCATCCAAGTGATCGATGGATCTAGTGCTTTATCTAAGTTGCTGTGGTGTTATCTAGACTGTACACTGTTTAATTATCTGGATATTTTGTTGATTTGATTCAGTGCTGATTAAATTACTGTGGGTACTTGTGACTTTCTCTGCTTACGACCACCTGCCTACCTACATCCTCACATACCTCACGCAAGATGAGTTCTGATGACGGTCCTCCTGCCCCGTCATCAGAAGTGGGATCGGATGGGGCTAGAATTGAGCGAGAAACACCAAAATCGAATGCAGAAAAATTGCTCAATAACATGGAAATGCTTTTATCTCGTGTTCTCGCCGCCCAGCCAGCGCCAAGTGTGAGTACTAACCAGGCAACACATTTCTTACCGTTTAACCCAGATGAAGAAGACTGTGACATAGATGGTTGGTGCAAAATTACCGAAGCCATAGTTCATAAAAAGCAATTGGAAGGAATAGATTTGCTCATGGCTCTTACCACCTCTTTAAAAGGACGAGCGGCTGCCTGTATCACCAAGCTAAACTTAGATGAAATGTCCTGGAGCATTGTCAAACAGACACTGTTGGCTAAATTTTCAAAACCAAAGCTTCTTCAGGACTATTTCGACGAAATATTGCGGTTCCAAGTGGGACCTAAGGAAACAGCGTCAGAAGCTGCCCTTCGTTTATGGAATTTAATCGAAAGAATACCTAAGGCTGTGATGCCCGAAGAAGTGGTGACTGGATTCGTTATTTCTGTGCTTAGTCGGAAGGACAGCCTTATAAGACGCGAACTGATTGCACACAATATCACAACACGCACTCAATTGTTCCGAATTCTGGGAGGTGTATCTCTCAAGCGGCGTTTAGACGGTGTCGAAGCAAACGAAGCTGAGGCGAAGCGTGTTCGTGCTGCCGAAAGGTTCACTGGCAGATGTAACTTTTGCGGGATATCAGGACACCGTTTCACGGAATGCCGAAAACGTCGTGACGCACAGGGATCAGTCGAGGCTCGTGACACTCCGCGTGCTTCCCGTCCGTTGGAGAAGATGACCGATGTAACGTGTTACACTTGCGGCAAGAAAGGTCATGTGACGACTAGCTGTCCCGATAAATGGAACGGTGGAAAAGCTGCGGCCAAGGAAGTCCACCATTGTGAGCATCGTCCTTCAAGAGACATTTTGACAACATCTTCCGGTGAGTCTGTACCTTTTCTATTTGACAGCGGATCGTCCTGTTCTTTAGTGAAGGAAAGTTACTATGGTAAACTCTTGGGTACTGTGTGCAAAAATCTCGTCTACCTGAGCGGCATTGGAGGCGATGATATACAGTGTACGACTCAAACTCAGGCCGATGTTAAAATTGGTGATCGCTTAATTAGTTTACTCTTTCACGTGGTTTCTGACAATAATATATCTGAGCCTATAATTATTGGTAGGGATATCTTTGATCAGGGGTTAAGTGTAAAAATTGATAACGATAATCTTGTTATATACTCTAAACAACAATCTAATCTTTGTCTCGCGACATCAGATCTTCCAGATTTTTCAAAAATTGACACAGATTTGCAAGGACGTGATAAAGACATGTTGGTTTCCATATTGACCAAATACGCGAATTACTTTATCGAGGGTATACCTACCGAACGTGTGAAAACGGGAGTATGTGAAATTAAATTAGCAGATCCACATAAGGTTGTGCAGCGATGTCCTCATAAAAGAGCACCTATAGAAAAACAAATAATTAGGGAACAGGTTCAAAAACTACTAGACGCAGGGGTGATTCGAGAGAGTACATCCCCGTTTGCTAGTCCTATCGTTCTTGTGAAAAAGAAGGATAATTCCGATAGACTTTGTGTAGACTTTAGGGAATTAAATTCCAATACCATTCCTGAACATTATCCCTTGCCTCGAATTGAGGAACAAATCGACCAGCTTACGGGTGCTAATTTCTTTTCTTCATTGGATATGGCTTCTGGCTTCCACCAGATTCCTATCCACCCTGAGTCAGTGGAGAAGACGGCTTTCGTGACAAACGAAGGGCAATACGAGTATCTCGCCATGCCGTTTGGTTTACGAAATGCTCCATCAGTCTTTCAGAGATGTATCACAAGAGCTCTTAGTCATTTACAAAATAAACCACTTATCTATATGGATGACGTGTTATGTCATTCTGCGAACATCTCCGAGGGACTGGAGCGCCTTGACTCTGTTTTACGTGCGTTATCAGAAGCCGGGTTTACATTAAACGCAAAGAAATGTAAATTTATGAAACAACGAATTGACTACCTAGGATATACTGTACAATCCGGTGAGATAAGGCCCAATTCACGGAAGATTCAGGCATTGGCTGATGCCCCTGAACCTAAATCGGCTACAAATGTTCGCCAATTTCTCGGTCTAGCCTCCTATTTTCGGAAATTCATTCCTGAGTTCACGCGAATAGTCGGTCCACTATATCCTCTTACAAAACTTAAAGGACGAATTACTTGGACTATCGAACATGAAAAGATACGGCGCAAAATTATAGGTATTCTTACGTCCGAACCGGTGCTAACTATATTCGACCCAGAACTCCCGGTGGAGCTACATACCGACGCTAGCTCGGAGGGATATGGAGCAATCCTCCTACAAAAGAAAAATGGTCTTCCGCACGTTGTAGAGTATTATAGCCGCCGTACAGCAGACGCGGAATCCCGTTATCATTCATACGAGCTGGAGACTTTAGCGGTCGTAAGAGCTGTAGAGCATTTTCGCCATTATTTATATGGTAGGCGATTTGTTGTAGTTACTGACTGCAATTCACTTAAGGCGTCGAAATCGAAGAAAGACCTAACACCCCGCGTTTACCGATGGTGGGCCGCTTTACAAGCCTATGATTTCGAAATTATATACCGCGAAGGAAATAAAATGGAGCATGCTGATTACTTGTCTCGAAATCCATTATCAGATTCTGCTGTGCCTAGAACTCCTGTAAAACCTAAGTCTAAAACTGTCAATTATGTTGAATTACATCAGGGTTGGCTGTCAGTCGAACAGAAACGTGACGCAGAAATTCAGGACCTTATCGCAAAACATAATAGTAATAGCTTTCCCGAAACAGTAGGTCAAACATATGATGTTAGAGATGGCATACTCTACAGAAAGATTACTCGTAACAAATCAGTTTCCTGGCTACCTGTAGTTCCACGGTCGCTTATTTGGACACTGATTAATCATGTCCACAATGAATTGCAACACTTAGGCAGGGACAAAACGTTAGACAAGCTGTACGAAAAGTATTGGTTTCCCGATATGTCTAAATGTGTACGAAAATTTATAGATTCATGTATTGTCTGTAAGGCGTCGAAAGGTCCATCGGGCGCTCAGCCTGTTCAGCTTCATTCGATTCCAAAGGTACCCGTGCCCTGGCACACGATTCACATAGATTTTTCTGGGAAGCTGAGCGGGAAGAGTGATCGAAAGGAGTATTGCTCGGTTATAATCGATGCCTTTACTAAATACGTTTTACTTGAACATACTTTGTCAGTCGATTCTAAAAGTGCAATATGTGCCATTCAAAGAGCGGTGTGTCTCTTTGGAGCCCCGAAAAGAATAATTGCAGATCAGGGCCGTTGCTACATTAGCTCTGATTTTAAGAGTTTTTGTCAAGAGCATAAAATAGACCTACATTTCATCGCGACTGGTACGAGTAGAGCAAACGGCCAAGTTGAACGTGTGATGCGTACTCTAAAGAGCCTCCTTACTATCATTGAAAATGACCCTAACAAAACGTGGCGTGACGAATTGGGTAATATCCAACTTGCTCTCAATAGTTCTAAATCTTCCGTTACCAAATACTCACCATCAGAATTAATGTTTGGAATTCGTTCTAATTCTTTAGGAATGTCTAAGTTAAACGATGATAATATAGATCATGAGGGTCGCTTAGATTTACATTCGATAAGAACTGATGCATCAGCCAACATTTGCAAAGCTGCTGAATCTGATACCCTCCGGTTCAATCGTGGTCGGGCCACAATAAGACCTTTCTCTAAAGGTGACTTTGTATTTATTAAAAACTGTGAACGTAATAAAACTAAATTAGATAGGAAGTTTCGAGGTCCATATGTTATAGTAGAAATACTTGGAAATGACCGCTACGAACTTAAAAGTTTAGGTGGTTCTCAGAGAACTTATAAATACTCTCACGAGAATTTGCGCGCAGTACCCCAAGGACATATCGGTATGATCGAAGTAGCTACTAGTCTTTTAAATTGCGATGAGGCCGAGACGGCGTCGGAAGATGAAGAGAGTATAACTAATTTCAATCATGACGATGATAACTCTGACACCTTGACCGTATGCTCAAACACTGTTTCCGCTGATTCGAGGACGATCACAGTAGGTTCAGACACTCTCAGTGCATACTCAGATCCTGAGACTTGGGAAATTGACCACGAAGCTGAAATTCATACAGAGCAGGACGATTCATAGTCGTAGGTAAGTAGAGCGATCTGTAAGAATCTCTTTTCTGCCAAATAGTTAGACGAAAAATGTCGTCCGAGTCAGTATCAGATTGACTTGTCTCTGTACTTCTGGTTGATGAGACGAAATAGGTCGTCCGGGTCAGAGTCATTTAGGTTGACTGACTTGTTCTGGATTTTCTGCAGATTGTGGTAAGACGAATACTGTCGTCCGGGTCAGAGTCCTTTAAGTTGACTGACTTGTTCTGGGTGTCCTGCAGATTGTGGTAAGACGAATATTGTCGTCCGGGTCACATCCACTGAAAGATTGACTTGTCTGATAGAGCCAATTGTTAACAGTTAACTTACTAGGCTTTTTAAGTGACGAGGCTGTGTCATCCAGCTTTTGGTAGCGAGACATTCGCCTTAAGCCTTAGGCATCGTAGCGCATTGTGATAATTGTAATTAGTCGTCCGTCAGGATGCCGAACGGACTATGTACGATTGCAACTCATTGTTTCAGAAAATCGCCCGAGGACGGTCGAAGGTCAGTCCGGCCGTGACGGCGCATCCGCTAACACGAGACGTCAGGTTGACTTTTAACTGTCAAAGTCAGCTTAGTGAAGCGTCATGGTCGATGGTAGTAAGGGGCCGCCCTTACTACCATCGACCATGACGATCTTAGGACACTCTTGTTCGAGACGTCGCCCGCGCACCACGCATGTGACGAATCGCTCCGCATCCAAGTGATCGATGGATCTAGTGCTTTATCTAAGTTGCTGTGGTGTTATCTAGACTGTACACTGTTTAATTATCTGGATATTTTGTTGATTTGATTCAGTGCTGATTAAATTACTGTGGGTACTTGTGACTTTCTCTGCTTACGACCACCTGCCTACCTACATCCTCACATACCTCACGCAAGATGAGTTCTGATGACGGCCCTCCTGCCCCGTCAAACTTTAAAAATCACATGGAAGACAGGAAATTGACAAAAATATAAATATTGACACATGAATAACACTGAATTACCTTAAGAAGTAAAAATTATTTACTGAACAACAAATAATACTTATTAAGCACTATTAGAATAATATGGTCTGTAGACAGTTTGTCCAATTCAACATTTACAGCTTCATCTAGCATTTATTGATTATAAATCTCCTTATTTGCAATAACTTTGCTCTTATAAAGTGTATATAAATATTTCAATACATATAATATTCCACCTATATCATACAAAATTTATATCAGATTCATTTAAAAAACAATACAATAGATAAGAGATTAGGTCATTATGTTATGTGATGTGCACATTCTTCTTCTACAAAAATTATCTTGGGCACATGGCATGTCTTCCACCATCAACTGGCAAAGTCGCACCAGTTATGTTACTTGCAGCATCACTGGCCAAAAACGTAATCACAGAGGAGACCTCTTTTGCATCAGCAGCTCTGCCCAGTGCGTGAGTTTCAGCACACTTTTTAATAAATTCCTCATACTGCTGTTCATTCATACTTGACTTCATATGAATACCTGTGGTTATCACACCAGGGTTAACAGCATTGACTCTTACTCCCTTGGAGGCTAACTCCAAAGCAACACATCTAGTGAATTGATCCAAAGCAGCTTTTGACATGCAGTAAGATAGAACATTTGGGAATGCTCTTAAACCAGTGACACTGGATACATTCACAATATTTCCTATGGATTTTACAAGGTGAGGTGCTGCCAACATTGTCAAATGATAGGGCCCACGGACATTGGTATTCATAACTCGATCATACTGTTCCAATGAGGTATTTTCTATAGAGCCAGATTCTAGTATACCAGCATTATTAACAAGTACATCAAGTTTCTTAAACTCTTTTATCGTCAAGTTGATAATATTTTCCACATCCTGTTCAACATTCATATCAGCAATAATTATTAAGGGCTTCAACTTATTTGGTGAAATTTCCTGGCAATCTTTAGCAACTTTGTCTAGGTTTTCTTTATTTCTGCCAGTAATAACTAGTTGTGCATCTAACTTAGCAAAATCAATTGCCGTTTGTGCACCTATGCCAGAACTGGCACCAGTTACAAGCACAACTTTATTTGCGAACATGGTACCTGATTAACAAAATATTTATTATAACAGTTTATGTTTACATTTATTAATAAAGGATTAGTAATCATTTTTTTAAGGTTAAAATGCCAAACATGATCTTATAGGTACACAAAAAAGTATGGCCATTGACCTTTGCTTATAATACCACCTACCTATCTTATCAAGTCAGAAAAAAAAGATAAAATTATAGCAGTTATAGGTGTAAGCACTGATAATGATGTTTTTCACAATTTTTTCAGTTCAGGCTCTATCTCAGGCTATCAAAGCTATTTTCCATAGCTTCAATAAAATTTATCGAAAAAAGTAGGTATTATATCTGGGCTTTCTGATAATTATAGTCCAACAAATCTAAGAAGTACCGTTTGACGTTTCATCATTTTCAAACCGAAACAACTTTGTTCATGCGTACAATACTCAGTTTCGACAACCTTTGTCATAAAACCATGAATTTAGAAAGATTTTATTATTGTATCTAAAAATTTACAATTTTTAATATCCTAATTTAATTGAAAACTTTCAAACAAAGCAAAATAACACATATTTACATAGTAAATAATTTTTAATAGTTCTATTTTTGACCTCATTGCAAAGTCACGTAGTTAGGTCACTGCTTGTAGTGTTGTGACTCTTCAGATACACTTGTATGCGAAATAATCGATTACATATACGAAAAATCGAATGTATTACTTTCAAATTATCAATTGACGACACGTTACTGCGCGACCGCATTATGCACTTAATTAATAGGTACCCTAAAATAAATTACGACTTCGACAGAGACGTACACTTTGATAATTTCATAGATAATCAACTAGTCATTAATTTAAATGACGAAGACGATGACGATTCTAGTACTAGTAGTGTATAAATAAAATATCCTAAACATAACTTTTATTTCATTATGACAATTGATCTCTTAAAATTCTGATATTATAGTAATCGATCTCATAATAATCGGATATTATAGTAATCGATTTTTTTACTCCCAACCCTATTATCCTATTTGTCATAACTGTCAAACGGTACTTCTTAGATTTGTTGGACTATATATTATAATAGTGATGCATTTTAATATGAATTCTAAACCAAAATAAAACTTCGAATTCATCTCAATGACCTTGCTATTATTGGCTTCAACAAATACTAAGTGACAAAAACTGGTTCCTTTAAAAGTTTAAACTTAAAATTTAGTACTTACAAAAGTAATAGTAATATTATAAGGTTAAAATGTACCATTACAGCGGTTATATGGAGAAGGGAGTTATCTTAGCACAATTATTTTATGTTAAGGTCTTAAATAAAAAATAGGTACTAAATAAAAGGTACTTACGTGTGAATATTATGCACCGGTTACCGGAATAATACTTTGCTGATCTTGATTTTGACGTCTTGCTCCTTGTCAATGATGGTTAATTTGACAGCGAGTTCAAATTTTATCGAGTCTTTGAAACCATGACACAATAAATTAATTTAACGAAAAATGTTTCGACCACATTTACTGCCAAATAGTAAAATTAATTTAAATGTATGTTTTAAAGTTCAATTATTTAATGTAAACGTTGACATCCTTTAAAGCAATTTATATATGGAACGGTTTGGTTTTTTTAGCATGCTATTTGAAAAGGGATACAATTTTGGTATAATACCACAGTCTTGGTAATACTTATAAATATTTTGGGTATATTGGTGTGCATATCCGCAACAAGCAAAAACTTCAACTGTCTATCAAAAGTAACTCTTTTAATACCCCAAGATGCAGGGTCCAACTTGTCACTTGAGCAACTTTTCCTTTCCGGTACATGAGTAGTAGATGAGACGCCCAACATTTTAAGAGTTGTCCTACAAAAAATTGTTAGGTACAAGTTTTTCAAGCAACATGAAAAACGTGTTTTATGACAAGCTTCATATACATACTTCCTTTAATAATCAATTGCATAAGTAGACTGTAGATCCCAGACTATACACATTATGGCGGCAAAAGTTCCAATCTCGGCCAATGATTTTTGTAACACTGTAGCCGCAAATAGATGTATCACATGATGGTTTTATTATTTGCTGGATTACATTAAAATCTTCTATTGGTGCTCGTATGTTATAATGACCAATCGCAAAATTAGTAGATTTAAAGTATCTGTGCTACTTTTTTATCTGTAGTATACTCTCTGTGGTTGCTGGCTTTGCGAAGTTGCAAACATCAATTTACCATTGAGAAAATTGAATAGCGCACATCGCCTGGAGTGCGTCAAAAGCGTGTTGAAGTCTTGAGTTGTTAATAGTTCTTATTTATTGTATCTTTGTGCATGTGATCGTGTTATAAGTCGCAATGATGTCTTCAGCAACATCTACCGCGAAAGCGGATTCTTTTGATGAATTCTACACGGAGGTAACTGTCACTTTATTTTGTAAATATCCGCGTTGCTACAATATTTTGTACAAATTATTCAATGATCTGTCTTTCACTGTTATGGAAACATGGTTAACTAAACAACGTTCCTTAAATATTTTGCGACCAGTCAATGAATAATGTAAGAGTTACCAAGGTGTTGTAATAATGCATGTTATTCAACACCTCAAGTTTGACATGTATACTTTATTGTTGTTTTATGTATTTCGCAGGTAAAAGAAATCGAGAAACGCGATTCAGTATTGACCCCAAAGCAGCAACTAGACAGGTTACTACGTCCAGGCTCAACTTACTTTAACTTAAACCCATTTGAGGTGTTACAAGTTGAGCCAGAAGCTACAATTGATGAAATCAAGAAGAAATACCGAAGGTTGTCCATTCTAGTTCATCCAGATAAAAACATGGTAAGAAACAATGATAATACCTACACAATTTTACTTCAATAAATTTTGTACAACCATTTCCTGATTTTGTTGTTCTACATTTCAATAGTCAAAATTCTATTGTGCTGATAAAAGTATCAAATTCTACATTACTCTCGAGTTTTCTTTTTCTACTATCTGTGTCCCAATTCCAAATAATTTGCTTAAATACCCAGTCCTCTAGTAAGGAGAACACATATTCGTTTAGACGGTTACATCCGTCAACATTTCATTTTTATCCGCAGATTGGATCATACCGAGGGATGCCCGACTCAGCCCGAGATAGGTAAGGACAGACATCGGAACTAAGGTGTCAACCAGAATCAAAACAATGACAGCACTAAAATAACCTAAATATCACTTAAAAATAGTTTTCAATATCCAAGTTATTAGCCAACTAAATTATAATAACAGATTTTTTATGAAAAAACCCTATGTTATGTTTCTGATTTTGAATTACAGGAAGACTTAGAACGTGCTCAGCAAGCTTTCGAAATAGTAAACAGAGCATGGAAAACTCTTGAAAATGATGACACAAGAAAAAAATGCTTGGATATTTGTGAAGAGGCTAAAGAACGCACTGACCACATGGTAAATAATCTAAATATTCTATTAAAAACTGTACAATACAAGTTTCATAATATTTTTTATAATTATAAAATATTATGAAATAAATTATCAATCGAATTTTATTTTATTTTAACATTTTAGATTGAACAGAAGAGAAAAAAGCAGAAGAAAGACAACCGCTCAACCGAAGGCATTCCCGAAGATGACCCGATCAAATATAAACATGCAATTTATGTTATGACCATGAAGGTATGTTGTGGCTTTGCTTTTGGTGTCTTATTCTTACAATTCAAACCTCTTTATTCTTTGAATCATCAATTGTTTGTTTATTTCTAAGTAATCAGAAGTATAATCTGTACTTTGTATCTCAAAACAATGTGGTAAATTACTTGTAAGAACTAAAAAAGACATACTTTTTTGTATTATGTATAGTAACCATTTAAAATAATATATTTGTCTGGTGTTGGTTGATGTACAAAATGTAACTAATGAATAAAAAAATTAACAGAAATGATTAAGTTTATGCCAATATTGTATTTTCAGTTATTTGCTGACATGGAACGAAAACGCCAACACCTCGAAGTCCGTGACATGGAGGAAAGGAAGCGAAAACGAGAAGCGGAGATTGAGCAAGAGGAACAAAAGTCCTTTGAAAAGGAATGGGCTAAAAACTTTGAGGTATGTAGTCCAGTGAAGAATTTATTTTCTGATTATTTAATTAGGAAATGTCTGAATTATGAGTATTAAAGGATTTTTATAACTTAAAACCACTTCATAATTTTATTACATTAGTATACACTTACATGTTTTAAAATAAGATTGATGTTATTCTATTGTTTATGTTTAAATTAATTTTCCATGTTGCAACATTTTTCAGGAATCACGACAAAATCGAGTTGACAGCTGGAAAACCTTCCAATCTGGCGGCGGCAAAGAGAAAAAGAAGAAGAAAATCCAAGGTTTTAAGCCTCCTAAACCAAAACCAGAAAGCAGATAACTCTAAATTAATTACACATTATACTATAGTCCACTCTAGCGCTTTATTTCGAATCTACGATAGTTGAAGAATAGACTTAAAAGAACAAGAAACAGTAATAAAAAATATCTCTCACAGTGATTTCGTTTTACAATCAGTCTAGTGTCAGTTTGAATTCGAATATTGGAACCTCGGCTGTGACTTGTAATAAACCTGGAATGTAGCTTGATACTTCGATGTGCGATGAATATACTGCCAAGAATTTTTTTCTCTTACATCGTAATATTTGTATTGAATATGAAAGTATAACTAGATTCCCATTCGAAAATTATATCACATTTAGCAGTTATTAAAGATTGCTTAGTCTTAAGGAATACCTACGCGTTTATCATTGCTGTTATACCTCATTCTGTGTCTAAAATGTCTTTTTAAATACGTCCAATGTACGGACCCTTTTAACCTATTCACCGCCACGAACGAATGAGATTTTAAAGTAATATAGTTAATGGTAAAAATAGGTATTTTTAATGGCAAACAACGCCATTCTCAATATTGACTATAGTAGGAAACATTTGCCTTATATAACGGTTTTAGCTCGATAGCACAACAATATTTATTATTCACAGAATTACAAATATAGGAAATCTATTTACTGCACTGTAACTATACTAAAGTACCTATATCATTATTGTTAAGCTACATACATTATAGAAATAATGTATATTTTGCAAGAAACATTATTTTATTGATAATTTTAAAACGGTTGAAAGATGTTTTAAAATTCCTTGATCTATACTTGTACTTACAAGGATAATTTTAAAATTAAATTAACGAGACTACTATTACTATTAAAAAGTCCCATTGGCAGTACAATGAAAGCAATAAACTAGAACTGTAGAAAATAAATATATATTGTAGAGAATACTAATAGATATCTATAGCCTTGAAATTGTTTTATAAAACAGTAGCAAGTTAATAAATAGAAAATAATATTTAATTGTTTATTTATTTGGTATTTAGTAGTTCCCTTGGCCTTGTAAATATTCCTTCAAAAAGTATAAGTTGATATTATCAGATTACAATTGTAGTACCTACTATTTGCTCAAATATTTTTGTCGAAAATAAACTTCTAAATAAACTTGTGAAGATTGGTGTCGATTTTTGAAGTATTTTAAACTTGTCGTTATGTATGGTTCAATTCTACATGTTTATCTAGGTTAACTTTTAGAAAATAACGCCGATTGAATCAGTGCTTTGGGCTCCAGAAACCATTAATGCCTTAAAAAAACTTATTTGCATATTTTTTAAAGACTGTTCGTTGCGCGTGGTGGTTAAAAGGTTTCTCATAGTAATAAGGGTTCAAAATTATCAATGTTAAAATTATAATGTATGAATCTGATTTTAAGAGCTGTATCGTTTAATTTAGTATAGGCGTTGGCTGTAAATACCTATATTTTAAAAGGATAAAATTTCTGAATGTAATATTGTTTTATGCAAAAACTGATTCAAAAATTATAAGAAACTGTAACAAAATATAAGTAAAATGTTCACAAACCGGTCGTTAAATTATAATTATTGATACTTTCAAAATAATGTACCTACACTTGTATAGTTTGATACAAACTATGATGACTTGTTATAGCAAACACTGTAAGCGCGTCCAACGCAATATGTTTAGTTAGGAAATACTTAGGACATAGAGTAGGTATTCTTCTCTCTGTAGAAATAAAGAGGAAAAACATATGTACTGCCTATTATTGTGTTCCTGCTCAAGTGTATTATATTAATTGTATATTCTACCTGTGAAACGGATTGTTTAATGAAGTCACTCAATTAAGACCGATACAGAATCGATAAAGAATTCTGAAGAGCACGACGACATTATGAAGTGAAATTTGTCAGACTAATTAGTGACTTCAGCGATATTAATAATAATGATTTATTGTTTCGTGATCGCTTCCGGAAAACGAATATTTCTTAATATTTTTTTTTGTAGAAGTTTAAATCAAAATAAACATCTTTTACTTAATTTATATTAACTGCCTTGAGAGATGGGCTATCTTAAAATATGGAGGTATCTAGGTACAAATGAAACGAGTGCGTCTATATAAAAACCAAATATTATAATGTAGTTAAAACATAACAATTAAATTAGCAGTAAGTCGACATTAAACGTCGTCCTCACACTCCTCAACCATGTCGCTAGGGGGTCCAGGTTGCGCTGGCGGCCCCCAGTTTAAATATATGCTGTCAGTGTAGATCATCATCCCCAAGGAGAAACCAAACCTGCAGAAATAAAGTTCAAGTAAGACGTTGAGACCTTGGGTACCTACCTATTTAGTTTAATAAAGAAAGCTAAGGCTCATTCAAACTGCCCTCGAACTGCAATTTGCAGCTGATTGCAGACAAACGATGTTGCTTGAACGTGGATAAATCAAAGTCACGACACCATTTCGAGTTGGCACCAACTAAATCAGGTAAATACATTAAAATTAATGATAAATACTCTTTACCACAGTACGCCTCCCACTAAAAGTTTATTGTATTTGCTCTGTTTCTCGCTGTACCACGGCTCCCAAGGCCCGCAAGGGACGGGTAACTCATTCATATGAGCGTCACATCGTGCTGTCGACAAGTCTTTGTTATTATAATATATAGAATAAAGATTTAGCATCGACAAGATTTAGTATCGTACAATGTGGGTACTTTCTTAAAGAAAAAAAAAGTAAAACTTCTTGCTGCTACTCATAGATGTCGCTGTTAGATAGTTTTAGAAAGATATGTTTTTTTTTTCTAATTATTTTTACGATCGCTGAAGACAGGTTAGAGAAAAATAAGAAATCGGTGTGGTTGTTGTTGAAATCTAGTAATATTTTGGTACCTAGAAATTTATTTTCTAAAGGTTTTGTTATCTACTTTACAGTACTTGTATGAAGGGTATGGCCATTTTTGTTTAGGTTCTTAATCAACGAATACTTACGCGGTTTTCCAATATGTCTACGAGCGATAATTGTAGGAATATTATATTTAAATGCAGTTATCTTTGTTATCATTATGCACGACTTTGTATAAACTCAATGATATATAAAATATTTTTTGACAGTCGTAATTAATATGCGAACGCCACGGAAACTTCAACGTATTATTTTTTTGTGAACGGAGTGGACAGTCATAATAATTACACAGTATCTACGTCAAAGCTCTAGTAATTCTATGAAGTTTTAAAAGTTTAACCGTATACCCGTGCCTATACTCCGTTAGGTTAAAATAATTTCTTATCTAAGATAGAAGACAAAACCGGACCCATGTTTATAAAGCTTTACTGTATCAAAAGCTTGCGAATACGTAACTTCCTACCAACTTTGTTTATAATCCGGACTTTTTAGTACAACCTCTCTACTAAGTAGGTAGGTATAAGTAGGTACTATAGTTATTCTACTTCCGAGTTTCTATTAAACTTATAATAATGAACTCTATAACATTGACATTCAAGGCAACTTCAGCAATTTTACGAGATACAATTTTCTGACATCATAACTTTTTTTTATATTGTAACTTTATTATAAACTGATGACTTGGTACTACCGAAACAGACATAAAAATCTTTAGAAATAGCTCTTGGTATAATAAAAACTTCACCAAGTCGTAATAAAAAAATCTTCGTTTCAAAGCGTTAAATATTCCAAAAGTTTAACAATAAAAGTGTCCCTTGAGAAACTAATGTGGTTTTGTGAGGGTAGGCCGCATAATCGGTCGGAGCTGTTGAGATAACTATATTGTCGTATCTGGGAATCAATTATTTCTATAGATGATTACTTAAGTATCTTCCTTAAGTGTATACTGTCCGTAGGTAGATGTAGGAGTAAAGTTTGTGTAAAAAATTAAGAGTGTGTCTTAGTACCAATTTTGGTGACTTACCTAACTTTTGCTGGTAGAGTCCTCAGCCCAGAACGAGGAATTTAGTAGGTCGATTATAGTGAGACGATTTCGTCAATGATCATAATTCTTGGTGATTCCGCTTACCACAACATAACCTTATGTAGGCTCTCGGTGACATAAATATTGATAAACTTGCTTCTTTTTCAAGAAGTAGGTAATTCGTAGCGTAGTCTGTAGCGGACTGTGTGTCGTGTGTGTATATTTCAGACTTGATAAGAGAAGTTATGATACTTATATTAGAAAGAGAGGATAATTCCCTTTAACAGTTTTATGGGTTTAATTTTATCCTGAAAAGGACAGATAACAGGCAGGCTTTTGACCGTCCGTATCATTTAGTTGTAGCACTAGTAGCGTATAATTCAAAAGGAACGAGGGTACGATGATTAGGTAATTAAAACAACCAGTTAAATTTTGAAAACAATATCAAATTTAATACATAAATAAGATTTATGTACTTCTACATACATGTTTTGTTTATATATTTACATTAAAACACATAATTTCATTCTAATTCATCTAGATTTTCACATTTTTGTCGTACAATAATTATAATAATAGTAAGCAACTGAAAAAAGAACAACAAAATTATATACCTATTAAAGTTACGCCATAAAAATAATGATGCAAACATAGATTTTTTTTTAAACATTGTACAAAATAATTTACACAGAAGTTTCTCTGCAATGGGACGCACCCAAGTCCTACACAAACATGATCAATAACAATGTAATAACCATGGCCTAATATTAAAATATATTATCTATTACAAACTAATGACAATTCCCATAGGCATAAACAAAATTGCAATTGCATTCGCCTATATGCGTTTACGCATTTCCATATTACATACAAATTCAATCTACTTAGATCGAATTGTGTGATCGTGACGTGGCCGTACTTGTGGATAGCCACACACGCAGTAAGGAGTTTGTAAAACTAAAACAAGTGATACGTTCTCATATCTTGTGCGTTGTTCACGCTAAACATTCCTTTGTGCCTCTAGTCACAGTTTTTCACCTAATTTTGTTCAATAGCCTATTCAATTGTTTTAAATACCAAATTGTTACTAGTGTTTAGGAGTTCTGCGGATCGCAGTAACTATCTTTACAACGTATTTGTTCATTCACAGAAATAATATACGATGAAATACATTTTCCAAAAACAATCATACCAGCTTTGGAATTGATGGAAAACGTATTCGTTTTGTCTACAATGCTTCACATTTTGAATAGGTCTATACACCTCTTGTTAATATTATCTACAATACATCGCTAAGTTACGAAGCTATTACTTTAAATAAACCAAGACTAAAAGCACAACACCAATCTACATTTAGTTCACTCCTTCACATTAACGCTAGGCCTTAATGGAACTGACTTAATTCGGTCCATACTTAATTGACCACATGGATTGACAAAAATACGTCTCGTCACATTGTATATCGTAAATATTACATTTCAACAACCAGGAGATAATATTAACTAACATCCTTAACTAATTCATGAGATACCTCCGAAGAGACTAATCGATCACTCGTCTAAAACACTCATTAAACAAACTAACGATTTAATTTCGATTACACATAGGTACATTCATAATCGATTTGTTATTGGATTTTACGTATTTATATTTGGCAAATGGTTACTATCAGAAACCCATCACCTAGGTAGGGTCGATGTTGAACATCCACTGACCGCACTGACTTTAAGTCACACAAAACTAAATTTAATCATTACCTATCTACATATTTATAGAAATTATAATGTGTGCTCACATCTCGCGTTTACTATTCTGAATGTTGTCTAATTAATGTAGGTATAAATAATATATAAAGCCGCGTAACAAACGCAATTGTAGCGCATCCAAAAGTTTTCTTTGTACGTCATTTACACATGTATTCATTTTGTATTAAAAAAGTAAAAACAAGTGGTAAAATGCGCTAGTATAATATATCTATAGCACCAATTTCAGCTGCAAATATACGCGATAAAGTATAAAAGCAGTGAAAGTCAATAAATGGCATGCGTAAATAAACGTTCTGAATGATGATACAAAAGCCAAAACCCAATGTTGTCTTTGTAACACATAATATATAAATGGACGCCAAAAGTACAAGAATTGACTTATACGATACACGTACTAAATTGAACACTTATTGGCTAAATCTATCACAAACAGCCCACTGAGGTAATTCACAGAATGAACTCATTTTTGCTACGTTTAGGTTAAACACGGGCTAGCCCCCGACAATGCTTATCTATGAGTAAAATTCTGCTTATATGTATATCTGAAAAAGTAGCTTACTGAAAAATATAATATCTGGGACTAGATATTTGACTATAACGGATTTTGTTTGTGCATTATTTACAAAGACACAAATTGCAACGTCTCCTGGTTTTAAGTTAATGTTTTATAAGTAACTTATTCTTGAGACATGTATCAACTAGGAGATAAGTTTATTGGAGCAATATTTGTAAAACTTTTCCATTGGAAACCTACTTCAGTCAATGTTCGTTGTTACTTTCTTGTTTATGAAGTCCGTTCCGAATTTGGCGTCTAAACGTTGAGCAATTACTATAACTGTATTTGGTTTAACATGGCGCACGTGTTGGTAATTGTAACTATAAAATTAAGTTATTTACACTATGGTACATAGATAACTATTCATGTCCGCATTGCTGTTAAGAGAACTTAGTTTATAATGCACACATGGAGGCAATATGCGTCTAAATGTCAATACTATTTGGCAAAATCAGTCCCTAGATTCTTATCTATATATGTTGCGATTTTGGCAAACGGTATCGTTTAGAAACACATAGTATGACATTAACATTATGTTGGGGAGTAATAACAAATGTGGAGCAAAGAATTACACTTCCAGCCAGTTCTAATCTTACATTTTCGGATCTTGACTACTTATCTAAAATTTGACAGACTCACACGTATTTTTTGTTTTAAACAGTCAAAAGTAAAACAAACATAAATCCGTAACACTGCTTTCATTTCAGTATCTGGAATTGGCGGGAACTTTTTAATTTAATGGGTCAATTATTCGTGCAACATTTTCACTACAAACCGAATCGCATAAATTTTACCACATTACATATTAAGCACAGATTCGTTTCAGACATAGATATACTCTTTGTACAAATCATTCAGAAATAAATCATATTCAGTCAGATGTGCCTCCTCACACTGAGATGTGGTGTGAACTTATACTAAACACTAATTTGGTACCGGGGACGCGTTGAATCGCACTTTTCACCCACACTTTGTCCATTTTCCCATCTTCTATCCACGTCGATGCCAAGACTTACTCTTCAAAAACACATTGATTTTTACCGCGAGGTCACATTTACCTTAAAATTAATTTCAATGTCTAACACGTATTTTAATATTTGATCGTCAATTTTGCTTGCCAATAACAGTTTTAGAACACTTATCAGTCTCCACGATTTAACTGGTCTTCTTGAAATTTGGTTCATAATTGTGATGAATCGTTGTATTGTTTGAATCGCCACAGGAGGCAGTGAGGTGCCCTCTAGGAACCACGCGATCACGGAACAGCGATCACTCTGACTGGGTTGTCAATCTGCGAAAGAGGAAAGAAAAACTTAAATAAAGTTACTTCAAAACTTTTTGTTGAGTTACTACAGACACATCGTAGTTCTTAGATGAGGGCTGAAATGAAAAACGACTACTCAGATTCCAGATACATAAATCTAAACCTAGAAATTCTAAATAGTATTTCATACTTGAGTCCACTGGCAATTTTGACATGTTATTAATGATAACTGACAGCTATTAGCACGATCATTCATAACTTTAATATAGTTCCTCGTATCAATGGAGCGATTGATTAAAGTCAATCGAAGATCACGATCACTTCAAGTCCTTCAATTAACAGCCGAACTACAATGTGTCAGTAGGTACCCTTATTAAATGGTCTTTAAATTGTATTATGTTCGTAACGTTTGGTACACTTTAGATTCTTGTGCTTTAAGTGGCTGAAGATAAAAGAACGGGTAAGGTACTCAACGTATTTAAGAGGCCAAAAGTTTTGTGCAAAGTAGGTACTACGTACGACAATCCTAATAAAGCCAACAACATTTATTCCGTCAGAGATTTATTCGATTCTAAAAATGTATCCAACAAATCTAATTTGGTATCATAAACCACAAGTGTATATTCGAGAACCAGCTATATAGATCCTAATTAAATGTGTACGAGCAATAAAACCGTCTCACGGCGCGGCGGTATCATAGTAATCTCGATCTAATTCTCGCGCAACGTCTGTGGATGTGGATTATCAGCATTTCTCGTCCGGGCAGAGTTTCTGCTGAGTTGGTGGAGTGTAAATCGTAACCTGCCCGACAAAGCGACGCCAAGTCTGCGGCGCCCCGCGCCCCGCAGGTGACGACCCTTGGGGTTGCACCTCGCCTATCGATATTCTAACTATATTTTGTCAACTGTTTTTAATAAAAAGTAACTTAATACTATTTCTTTTCTATAGTTATAGTCTCGGTAATAAATAGGCAAAAATATATATTTTTTAAGTTTTCATCATATCCCGATATTTAGTTATAGAATACTACTTTTAATTGAGTTCGTAAAGGTTTTTCTGTGTACAGTCAAACGTTAATAAACTTATTAAATTCGGTATTACTTAATATTGTTCAAAAACCTATCAATTAATAATAATATAGAGAATAATCTTAACCAATTTTTAGCTACTATAAAATGAAACTTGTGATTTTTATCGATAAATATATTTAAGAGATGGGACATCACTATAACCACGATAAATCTGTCGCATATTCAGCGATGTAACAGACTTTCTCTTCGTGTGACTCACGCTCAGAATGAGTACGTTCTTAATATGTGATGTAGATAATTGGCATACTTATCCCGAAATAAGACTCGAATAGAATGAGTTTAAATTAACTTAAAACATTGGAGCTCCCCCTCTAACTAATAAAACTGAGAGAAACTCTTGCAGTTTACCCTTTGCAACTTATTTCTCGGTCTTCAATTATTTTTAAGTTTATGATCAGATTAGTTTAAAAGAATATCGTTGATAATAAACTTAGGAAATTTAATTGGGACACTTCCACCAATGGACTGAGCATTAATTCAAGGTTCGCTGTTGGGTCTAACTGTATTGTATGGTTAAAATAAACTTAGGCATAACAATTTGAGCTAGAGACCTACCTATAATTATGTTAACTTCTAAACTGTCAGAGCTTATAACTGCGATGATTAATACTCTTTTCAACTGAAAATGATTGACTGAAACTAAGCGAAATAAGAGGAGAATTAACGATACATAAACAGTCTTTATTCTTTAAGCACTAAGGTTGATTTTCCTAAAAGTAAATTAATATAAGAACACGAATAAGGTAACATTTTGATGATAAACACACTGATCTGACACTCTTTAACCTTGAAGTAGTTGTGATATAAACATGTGTCGTGAGGAAATTTCCGAATATTTATCGTGTCTAGTGAAAGCAAATCACTTGAAAAAGTTTATTTGACGCTGTCGAGTTTATTTGTAGATGGTGATATTGTAAGGATTTAAGTACTTACGAATGTTTTTCAGTTATTTCCCAACTCGGTAAGGACTCATGACGCAAAAGGGAAATTGAGTTTGATTAAAAATGTGTAGGTACCGGAATAATATTTAAAGCCATCTTTTATTTGTGTTTATAAGTTTTATCCTACATAATAATGTTATTATGAGAATATAGTACATAATGCAAAATCAAAATATTTATCCCTTGTGTAATTTTGTTACTTAATTGAGAAACAATACAATCGCTCACACGAAAATGTAAAAAAAAAATAACTTCCGAATATTTAAATCTATCTAAATTATTTCTGGATGCAATAACAATATGTACCCATCTATAGCTCATTGCTAGAGTATTAGAGGGGCGCGAAATCACGCCAATTAATTACACCACGCACAAGCACTCATAAGGCATGAAATCTGGCTACTCAACCAGTCCACAGCTCGATAATTGCATTAATTTAGGTTTAATTAGAAATCTCAATTTGGGAACGAATGATTTTTTTTTGCCAAAGTGCGATTTATTAGAGAATTTTATTCTAAATTCTCTCACCCATGGGAATAAGAATTTATTTCAAGGTATTTTACTCTAACTCTCCTTTTTATCTTACATTATTCCTTAAGAATACCCAATCAAAGTCAATCTTAAGAGATGATTTCATACAACACTTTATTGCGTGATTTGTCAACTTCGTAAATGTGTTTTCTTTTGTCTATAAAGCGAATGCAGAGTAAAGTAATTACTACTATACGACAGAGGTCAAAGTACAAATGATATCGCATAATGAATCGTTCACGTAATGTACATCTACGTTTCTACGTAGCAAATGTACGGATCACGTAGACACCACGGATATGTAAGTCATAAAAACCTTCGTTATAATTTATTTTGATCATCTATCGGTATATCGTTTTTCTAGATTGGGGCAGGAATGTAACCTACTTACGAAAAGAAAAGTTTGAGAAAAACTTACAAATATGGTGGTTTAAGATACGTGAAATTAGGCAATACATCTTTTACATTTCTGTTATCAAATGGTCAACCAAAAAGTAATGTATTCCGTATTTCTTCTTTCCAAAGCCAACTAATTTGCGTCGGAGATAAAATCGCGCGGTTGGTCGTTCGCCGCCGCATGCCTCTGGATAGACGAAGTAAACTTTTCCGATTTTTTCTACGAGCTTGACAGTGTGATAATAAATCGAGTTTCGGATGTCACGGGTTATAAAGCATAGGCGTCGTCGGTTATCGAGTGAATCCGGTGAGGCGGGGCGGTCTTTGGCGCAAATTTATTCATACTAGGGGACCGGCGACCTCTTAACTCTTGTGTTATTTAGGGCACACTTCCTCTAAGCCGATTGCTAGAGCCCATTTGTTATTAGATGCTGAGTATTTTTTAAATATCCCAGTCCGTCGTTTACGTAACCATCGGCGTAGGACAAGGGTCACGGACGCATAAGAAACTCGTAGACACGTGCTTACTACGCTCTGACTCATATTATAAATTGATCAATGACTGTATATGAGCGAATGAAATGGAACGCACTGCAATTGTTGTTCAGATGCCAGTTTACAACAATGGAAATTTTACAATTGGTTGACAGAAATCAATGCTACGTTGACCTGTAGAATTCTAAAATATATCATTCGTATATCACAGAATAGATAGACCTTATTGTAAACTATAAAGGCAATCAAAAACAAATGTTAGATTCTATGGCATACAAAAATTTAAAAACTTATGAAAAGACGAATTCTGATGAGTGTCATGTTGCGAGGACTGCTTGCAAAATTACTTTTACTGCAAAAGTGTTTTCAATGAAATAGAAATAAAAAAATGGGATTGTCTTTGCGACGGCCCCGTTGACTTCTAAGGGAGGTCGCGGGGTGCGGGGAGCGAGTCACTTGTTGCACGAAGGCGGGGCGGAGACGCCCAACGCCCATCGCAACACGTGTCACGAAACTTCAGAAACCGCCTAACACTTGACTTCAATGAAAACTATATTCGAACAAGCAAGAAATGATGAAATAACCCTAATGTAGTAATTAGTACGATCCAGCAAAATAACAACCAAAATATTGATGGTGTAGTCCGAATTTGTTTTTTTTGGCAAAGTTATTTTTTGTTATTGAAATGGTTCGAAAGTACAAGTCTTGCATACGATCCAGATAAAGCGAAAATAATATTTAAGATAACTCTGACATTTAGCAAAAGTTTAAACGAAAGTACTCAGGAGCCTGAATCTGATGGAAAAAAGTCTTTTGAAAGATGACAGAAATGGTGAATAAATTGATGTAGCTACCTAATACACCTCAATTTGACCACGGGAATTATTCTTTATGACATAAACTTCACTACAATACATGTTACAGGTAACAAATTGGCTGTAAGTGGATTTAAATCACATAATGAACTCCAGAATTAATCGATCACTGGCCAGAAACTCAAAATGCAAGCAGCCACAGCGTTTTTAATTTATGTCCTTTTGGAATTACATTTTAACTTCTTTGTAAGTTCATTGCATCTGTATTTCTTGTCGTCTATAGCCCTGGGCAAACGGGTTGCTGACCGTTGAGCCTGTCTTCTCAACATGCATTTTAATAGGGACGGGTAATAAGTAGTTGTGTTTAATTGTGCAAAACTTTGTCAACTCCTTTGAAATTCCTAGAAGCGTAAAAACTATCCTATAGCTTCAGGCTATGGCTACCAAGAAAGACCTAGTAAAGCAACAGGTTTCAAAAGGGCTCATTTAAAGAAGCATGCCTCGACTTGAGATAGTGGAAGTTGAATATAATTGAAGTTAGGGCAGTAAGGGCAATTAATTAGTCACGAACTAAGACATGACTGATTATATTTTTAAGCCAAAGTAAACCAAGACAAAAGAAGTTTTGCCTCAAACTAGACACAAGAGAAAATAACTGTAACTATTTATATCGTAGTTTCTCAAGCCCATTCGTTCAAAATCCGTTTTCTTTTCTCGAGCACCACTACTGAAGTTTGGCAGTTGACTTTGCATAATCTCCATTGTCCCTCAAGAAATTCTAAAAGTTACTTGAAAAAATCGTCCAAAATGTAAGGCGTCCTAATTTGTTTCGTCATAATCGCAACGCATTTTGGGTTTCGCAATAAAATCATAAAATTGTTAGACGAAGGGGCGCGCTTCTGTCGACAGTTAACACGTAATC
This sequence comes from Chrysodeixis includens, assembly GCA_941860345.1. Taxonomy (NCBI): domain Eukaryota; kingdom Metazoa; phylum Arthropoda; class Insecta; order Lepidoptera; family Noctuidae; genus Chrysodeixis; species Chrysodeixis includens. The sequence continues at coordinate 13,740,867 of OW796094.1, forward strand.
CAATTTAGAGGGGTCGACATCCACCATGAATGCTAAAAGAGCTCCGCAAAATTACTGTACGTACTCCTGAATTTTTTGCTAAAGACACGAGTACTCGACTAATCATCATTCATTAGTGATGAACTTTGCGGTCAAGTTAATGATGATGGAATGAACTTAGATAATGTACGATTACATTAATTTATATTACACGCTATGGTTAAGACGCAAGCTATGTCGATCGTAAAACTTTCCCTACCTAAGAATCTATTTTTTGGGCCGCACACGACTCGCCTAATTGAGAAAGCTGAATGTCAAAGGGTCAGTAAAATAGTTTCGTAAATCGTTGCATGAACCTTACAAGATTCCGAGAAAGTTGTATTATACTTGCTATCGTTATTTTGAGATGAGAATCTTAAGCCTTATATGTTTGTTCTTATAGTTAATGAACGTTTAGGTACTTATAATTGTTCCAGTAAGTATAGTATGGTAAAATGAAGGCAAAATAGTGTTATCAATTATAGTGCCTTGTAATTGAGTCTTAAAGCGATTCAGAAGAAAGAATAAAAAGGTACTTCAGAAGATCACTTAAATGAACTGGTTTTAAAACAAAACCATCAATTATCCGGTGCAATAGAAATGAAATACAAGTCTTATTGCGAGAGTACATTGAAAAACATTATGAGAGTTGATGTCAACGCAAAAATGCGACTTTAATAAGAAGCGTAAAATATTTACGCTACAAAGAAGGGGGCGGTAGTCACGTAAATCTCAAGAAAATTGACATCCTTAACTATGTTGGCACTCATTTAAATAACTGATCGAGCTCCAGCAAGCTGTCAAACAATAAAGAGCTACCAACTTATTGGATATGCGTCGTTCATCCTACAGACTTATATTAAACCCCGAAATTAAGTTACAAAGTGAACAACTTTTTGAACTTATAGTATTTGATTTTTTGCTCCTAATTTCGGATTCTATGAGGTCTTGTATTTTAATAAGATATTTTAGACTTGAACGATAATGCATAATGTTTGATGTCGGGAAATAAAAGTTTATTTTGAGTCTAAGTAGGTACTTTTTGATTAAAGCCTATAAACAAATCAAAGACTTGTGAAGTTTTTGTTTACCTCTTAATTTGACAATCCAAATTTTATTTTATGTCTAAGATAATATTTGTTATTAATCTAATAGAAAAAGTAGGCATAAGAAAAATTTAAAAGTGAATTGAATTAAACGAAAATAAACCTTACTTAGAAGTTTAAATTCCGAAAATAAGTTATTTTAAAAATGCCCTAACTCTATCGATAGTGTTCCATCACAGTGAGAAACCATTGTCGCAACTGTCACGTCAGTTATGGAAATATAATCGTTAATACTGTAATAAAAATTCTGAAATAAATGTATAATTCATCACTCATCAGAGACGCCATGCGGCAAATATTTAAAATACTTACCTATAATACAACACCGAGGTGGGTGAAAAAAGAGCAAAGAAGCTTTTATTAAGTAGAGGGGCCGGGGGAGAATATAATGAATAAATTCCGTGTAAGGACCCTTCCTAACGCAATTGAAAACTTTTAACAAGTGCCGGGAAATCGTGTGTAAAGGTGGGCCCCGTACCTAATTACGTAGCTAGCCGAATGGAATACCGGATGAGTTCAGAAATTTAAACGATGTCTTCTCCCACTCGGACACTTTATGAAAATCAGCTCGTTAATAAAATCGTCCAATGTTGACTGATGTCTTGGCAGCGGACTTCACCCGTCAAAAGAAACGGAATATAAAATTAACGAAGTTTGCGTTTATTCCCTCTTAAAATTGTGTTACATTCTGAAATGTCTTACTTGCCGGTTAAATGAACACTGTATAATGGAACGGCCATAACTTAATTGCAGCCAAATGAAAAGTTAAATCACGTACCTACTTTTAAAAATCGGGTTTCTCGATCCGGAGTTTTTACCCCCCATTAACTTTCCGTCCTGTCCAAGTATTAAAAAATTAACAAGATATTTTCCACCGCAAGCTCACCGTCTGCGGAGGACGTATTCATTCTTTTGTAACCCTAAAAAACAAGTCATTACCGAAGCGGGTTTAATCCAGCGTCGTGTTCTGGAGATTTTTTCGTGATATTCCATTATTCGGAGGCGATCGCTCGACGCGGCGCGACGGGCACCGTTTACGCTAAAATGATATGATTAATTACGAGTTTCGCTAGCTCCGGTCTCCCTCATTAGCGCACAAATAGGATCGTTCAATGGTGAAATTGAATCTCGAATGCTGGCAAACCACACTCAATAGGACTCTAATTATAATTATTTTTCACATTAAACCGTATAATTTAAATTACAGGAGTATTGTAGAAGATTTTTGTTATGATTGTTTTTGGGTTGTTGAAATTGATTGCCGTTATTTTATAATCAAGATTTATTTACGATAAAATACTTACATGTATAATGACGGCGGATGTATATTATCAGGTACCTAAATTCGTTACAATAATCACGTGAGTTTTGGTATCGTAATGCAAAACTATGTAAAATTTTGTTGTTATTAGTATTTCATAATATTTTACTTTAAGATAAATTAATTATACCTTCAAATCGGCATAAATTTATAAATAATTATTAAAATTGTAAACATTACCACGAGGTCACATGTGTCAAGTATAACAACCAGCTTCAGCAGTTCGTCGTTAACAGTAGCTACAAATTATTCATGGGCCAATATAATTTGCAAACAAATGATATGACCGTACACCTAACACTTTTTTTTGGTCCTAACATAAATAAAGAAGGCATCGCGTCTCATAATCCACGTACAAAGGAACGTAAACATGAGTGATGTACTTATCTTTTGTAATACCTAATGTCGTAAATATGAATGTGTCAAGACAACCGCGCTTTACTGCAGATTTTGGGGGTCGCGAATATACAGAAAACTACATTTTTTTTGTGGTTCTGTTTTTAGGTTCAGTCGTAAAAGCGAAACTCATTTTCGCTCTGATTTTTTCTCATAGTATTTGTCTTATGAATAGAGATAAAGTCGGCATGCTAGTGGTACTCCTTTTTATGTGTTTGACATAAGGAATGCTGTGAATCTTCTGTGAATAGTCGCGCAATAATATAAAAATATATTTACATACGAATTGAATAAATATTTACTGCCAGAAAATCATTCATTCCTTATTTAGAACTACTTTATTTTCGCAAAAGTTGTTACCACTGTTACATTCCGCACTATGGATATTAAATTGAAAAAAATGATTACATTTTCTAGATATTCTTTTTATCAAAATTGGGTAAAGAAATGAGTCGCACTGGCATTTAAAAGAAATCCGAAGGTAATTGGTATAATACCCATCAGGAAAACATTACATTAAAACAAAAATAACATAAAATTTTCCACGGAATATACTTGGTTATATCGGTCTCGCCGGCCCCGAGCAAGCCACTTATCGGATACTCAGAGCAAAAGTTTCGGTAGATTATTGTTGATATTCACGATTTATTGCCCCGCCGTACTGTTAAACGTTCACTCATATTTTCTTTTCTTCTATTTCAGTTGTTAAAGAGTTTCGGAATCACAGACGAAATAATCTACAAGATTAGTTTGTATTCTTTGTGTATGATTAAACTAGTTCTATTAATATATTTCAAATGGATTACCTTATACATTCGTCCAACGGTGACGCACATCTGCCGCCCCCCTCCAGGGTCCACATTCAGATTACGATACCCTATCTATATCACAAGCTTCCACCTAGCTTAGCACTAAAGCCTACACTAACACAATTGACTGCAACAACGATCGGTAACCGTCCACTTAACACTAAATAAAACTCTAACATTAGTTAACATGATAAAAGAACAAAAAATCTCGACTACGATGCGAAAGTAACAAAAAGAGGATAAAGTTGCGTCACATTATATTTACAGGGGACAATGTGAACTTGTAAGTAGGTAACTGGTCCAAAGATTGGGTAGTATGGCTCTCAATGGACCCAGGAGCGGGCGACGGAGTACGGTGCTCGCGGCCCATTGCCGCCCGGTAGCGTGGTGGGGACGGGCGGCGCGGGCGCAGCGAACTGGCTTTCAGCTCCAGCGGCCAAACCGCTGTGTTGCTGTGGAAAGTTGAAGTCCAGCGTGCCCTCCATACTGAGCTCGTGCTTTATCACCTGGTGGAAACAAAAATATGCATTAGGTACTTAAATATCTTGAAATGTCAATTTTTTTACAGAATTTCATTTTCATCATCCAGGATCACAACTTCACAATATAACTTTCTTTACTCACTTCTTCCACATTGCAGTCGAAGCTGTGTTCGAGCGTTTCAATATTAAGGTCCTCTGAGAGCCCAGTGTTGAGCGCCCCCACGATCTGACCCAAGACTGTGCTGGGGCCAGTAGCGCCAGTCTGTACCATCATCCCGCCATTCATCAGCGCCGCGTCCGACGTCGTCACCATTTGCGGCTGATTGTTCTCTGAACACAAGCAATTAATTTCCGTTAATTCAAATTGTTTTTTAATATTTTTTAAAATTACTTTCACGAAACGAGATAAAAGATCTGGCTGCGATCTTTGGATCCGTGAAAAAGGTGACAAAGGTTCTTATTGATAAGCCAACCAGTTTAAAATTTTGCATAAGCTTTCAGATTGACAGATTTTGGCTTGGGGAATAATTGTAGTTTACCCAATCTTTAGTAGTGGACCTGTCATAGTTCATCACATTTTGCATTATTAGCATACCTATTTGCATGATATCAGCGGAGTCTCCGGGCGGCGGAGGCCTGGCGAAGTGGTCGAGTGCGTGAGGGTGCGTGGGGTGCGCCGGGTGCGCGGGGTGCGTGTACATGTTGGCGCACGCGCAGCCGCCGTGCGGGTGCCGCGGACACCCGCTGTACGGGCTGTACCGATACGTACCCCCCGATGAAGACGATGTCGTCGTTGGAACGTACCTGGTAAATTAAACATCCTGTTATTATGTTCTGACAGCTAATCCCACGAAAACAAAAATAAATATGATTTTAACTTTCTCAAACTCATAAGAAATACAGATAGATGATGTTATCTTATACAATATTTCGTTTTCAAATTAAAAGGCTGCTCGGCAAATCTCCAAAAATATAACCTGTTACCTCACAAAAATAATTTAGTTAATCTATAGATTTTAAATAAAGCAAAGCGCACTCTAGGACTAACGCATATACGACCACTGTTTCAGTAGAGTCGATGACGGAATTTTGAATTCCAAACCAAATCCCGTCATCAACGCAAAGCTCTAACTAAATGCTTACGTGTTGAGGAATGGATCTGTTCCAGCCAGCTTCATGGAATCAGCGAGGGAGCCGGCTAGCTCATCTTGCCCGAAGTCCGTCTGTGAGTAATCGCTGGTAGAGGTGTAGTCACCGGCGGGGGTGTACTCTGTGCCCCAGTCTGGATCTGTCGTGATCATTGACGGGATCGGCGACAGGCGCCCACACGACGACGCGTTGGACGGCGCTCTCTGACGGAAGTCCGGCGACAACTGGAAATTGCTACGCGCAAGCGAAGAAGCGTCAAAAAAACGATACTTATCTCGATTGACGATGATAGTTATGTGAAAAAACTCCCAGAGAGTTTTAGATATACAGGGAAGCAGTAACGATTTTAAAGACATAACTATATCATCATCAATTTAGACGCAAAAAATGAAACGGTTGGCAGAAAGAAATCTTAAAGCTAGTTCAACTAGTAGAAATGTCTATAGATACTAAACAATCTCAAACGAGAGTGTAATGGGGAGCATGCAAATCTAATGTCTACGTTGTTCACTAACATATAAATTTGTATAGTAAATGAAGCGATAACTATAACGGGGATCAGTGGTCATCTCAGAAATATCTTTATTGCTACAAATAGTGACAAGAATGTCGGATAAGATACGGGTTATAGGCCGGCCCTTCGGCACTCACCGAACCATTGAAAATATATGTCGATGACGCTCGCAATCCAGATAAAATAAATCGCCTATAAAAATGTTAAATATCGGCGAAATGACGAGATTCAGCATTCACATAACTCATCATCTAATGGTTCTGAATGATTTAAAACCTTTTATCATAAAGTAGCAGAGTTGCAATAACTCAATTTTATTAGTCTGGTCAACGCAGCTTTATGTCGATGGTTTTATTATAGAGTAACTGTATCATGCGTGGCTCACTGTTTCTAGTTGTCATAAAAATTCAATAATCCGAAGGACTTAACGCAGAGGTTGCATAGTAATATTAATACTATGTTGGATATTCTTGGTTTTGGCAGAACTCGCTCCTTGCATTTCCCGTGCAGGTAAATTATAGAGCCTTTAAAGTCAAATTAGTATCGTAAAATAGCGTCCGAGACCGTTACCATTATTGGCTTGTTGCCACTACTCTTTTGGACTTCCCTCTACTTTAATCTACCTGTATCATTTGTACGATGGTACACTACAATTCTAAATAATCGTCTAAAGTTCTATTGTAAGCTGGGAACATTTCGCTAAGATAAAAATAAATGTATTAGAAGATAAAACGTTATGTAATACCTGTGCAGCGGCGACTCTGGGAACATATCCTGACTTTCTGATATTGAACTACTGGGACTCGGCGTCGCGTCGGCTGTTGCTTCATTTCTTAAAATTTCAGCCTATAAATAAGATACAATTCCTATGGTAAATTATCACTACAATTGTAAAAAACTCAAATTAATATAAGATTAATTTAAAAAATAAAATCTACATCAACTACAGGAATAAATGCAAACAATAAAAACATGCGTTGATCTAAGAAAATGATGAATCGAATGAATTGATGTCTAAAAACTGCTACGATATGAAAAAAAAACTATAGCTAAAGAAAAGTAAAAAAATAATAAAGGTATTGTAAGACATCGCTACCATTAAAGCGATATCATACCTTCTTCTTTACCCTGCCTCTCCGCTTCTCGAATTTGGACGTTTCCATGGTAACCGCTCGCCGCCGCACCGACTTGCCCGGCTTCGCGTCAGGGTTGATCATCCACCAGGACGACTTCCCCGTACCCTCGTTCTGTACCCGCATGAAGCGGTTGTGAAGAGACAAGTTGTGTCGGATCGAATTCTGGAACAACGAACAAAAAGATGCTAAAGTAAAATTACAACAAACCTATCACTAAGTTGATATTGGTAAGGAGGGATATCTCGGTACGAAATTACCTGCTTTTGATAGGTTTAACGAAATAACCAATATTAATAAAAATCAGTCCAAATAGCGTTGCTAACTGGGAATAACCACAAAAAAATAAGTTTTACAATTACGCCGACGCGAAACAAATGAATCACAATAAAATGAAAAGATTAAACAAAATCGGAAAAGAATTGCGATTTTCCGCAAATTATTTGATAAAGTTTAACGCGATTCAATTTAACGAAGTGGATAATTACTCGATGACGTCAAATATTTTACGAGAAGCCATTCTTAATGGTTAAGAATATGATCTATCGTAATTGGAAATATTTTTAATAGGTTTAGAGACACTGACAAGGTTTAGTAGTTTTGAACAGTTATTTTGTTTAACAAACAATCTAAAATTAGGAAATGTAGAAAATACTGATCACGACTAGCGATCATGATTTTTATTTTAGTAGGAACGATAAAATGAATCTTAAAAAGTTAAAATGAAAAGGTGTTATCCAGAATAACTGCTTACGCACCCATCCGGGCGCGGTCACAGTTGACCACAAAAAAAAAACTATTTTAATTCCCCGCTACTGTTGAAAGTTACTCGCAGTGCAATAACGTGTCCTATCTCACACCGGCAATAAAATCTCGCAACTTTTTCCCGTCAAACGAATAAAAGCGACCGCAAGCAACGAATGAAGTTAAGCTATAAAACAGTCCATAAATAATATCTGCGTGCCCGTGAGAAGTGCCACTTATGGTGACTACACTCAGTTTCATATAAATATGTGGAATACTCAAATTAAACTTTTCTTGGAAGAACAACGCAACGCAACGCATTCGATATAAAATTTCCGAGGTTTTCACGGGTAATTTGACAAAAATGTCATTGTAACGTTTCAGCTAAAATGCATAAATTGTGGATACCTCTGTCTACTATGTAAATCACTCAAATTTTATGTATGAAAGAAACGATTTCTTTTATTTTCGCAACGAAAACGTTTAGTACCTTAGGTAAGGTTTGTGATAATACCAAATTTGTTTTACTATTGAACATAGATTCGATCCTAAACTTCGTCATAAAAATTCGAAACTGAAAACAATACTTTCCATGATTCAGTATAAACTGAATAATAAAATGTTGAATGATATCAGAATAAACATTCATTTAATTGTACGTGGATTGTAGGTAGTTCACATGAGCATACATTAAGTACCCCCAATTAAGTTTATGTGATGTACAACAATTGGTCGTGGACATAAATCCAGTAAATGTGGACAACTCCCGCGATTTATCAAGCGTGAAAACACACGCAACAAATGGCCTGTCGACACTTTGATGGATTTGTCGCCAAGAGCCCTTACCATGAATTACTTGAGCTATAAAAGTGACAAGCCCGCGTTGATCTTCGAACGCCCCTGTCACGCGCTTTATAAAATCTCGACCCGTTTGTAACACGAAGTTTCGAGTTTCGGAGCGAGTGAAACGTGAAAAATTGTGATAAATATCAGATTTACCGAGTGCATGTTTGGTTTTAAAAAGTAAAAAAAGGTAACTCAGTGAATTCGTTTATGAAATTATGTTCTGTTTCTAAAAATAAGATTAATTCGAGGTCTTTTTTCTTTTAATGATACCTAATTTATGCGTAGTTATCCCTTGATTTGCCTTATTCACATAGCCAAATATATTGTAGGAAATCGGTATAACTCAGTATATATTTATAGAGGCCTCCATATTAATGTATCCGATATAATAATTTCACGAATATAATTTATGGGCAGTAAAGATATATAGTTTGCTGACAGGCAACTAAGTTAATCGAATTTTCTGCTACTGTGATATCACGTACGTAGCTTTTCATGTAATTTACCTGTTTTTTTTTTGGCGGTATATATTATGGTTTATACGGCCGTATTTCTCCACGCTCCAGTGGAGATTGAACGGGTACCGAATGTGGTACTTTGAACAGAGAATGCGAGGAATATAATCTGACATGAAGCGACGTATCTTGTACACAACTATAAATCTGTAACTAGGTTTGTGTGATGTATGTAACAAAGAAAACCTTGTATGGGATCACTACGGGATTATGTCATTTTACTGTAATGATGAGGCAGGCAAATTTGGGGCGAATTTACTTTCGAGTTTTGGATAGGGCTAATAAATATCACATCATGCAGGTCACACAAAATTTGACTCTGCTAACGATAATTCTACAGACAATAAAAATATTAATCTCATTTCAGATTAGGACTTTGAACAGTCTAAGAACAATTAAAAATCTATATGATAAATGATATTTGAAAATAACGTTCAACTCATAAATTCAAAGTCACAATTATTTGCACCATCTAAGTATTACAGGCACAAGATTACAGCAAAACTACGCTCAAAGTCCGATATGTTTCGAGCTGTATCAATTCCAGCACTTTGTGAAATGAGCATCGCGACGAGCGTTTCGCACAAACCGGGGCGGCAAGACATCGTACTTAGAATTTTGTCTACGGCAGGATCTTTGGCGCCACTGCGACCCTTATGGGGTGAATTAACCGTCTACGCTGTCTACAGTCCCCTTTAATGCTCCACCGACTTAAATTTTGTCGAATTTCCACCGCTATTATATAGCGTTACGCAATCTTCGAACGATGGCTTATGATTTCCGCTCTTTATTGCCCTCGCTTGTTTTCTGAGAGCTAAGAATTGAGCCGCCTGATTAGTTTTGACGAAATAGTTAACTTAGATTTTAATACGCGGCTGTTGTAAACAAGAATTATACAATGTTGTAAAATATATTTGTCTCGATAGTACTATGCGTAATGTAGTCGACGTAGAAATGTTTAACAGTTTAATAGCTAATCAATGTTAATGGCATGTATAATATTTTATACAATCAGCTTCAAAGTCAATGATTAAAATAAGTTATTAATATAATAATGTTTTTTCAGTGTCGTTTTCACCTAAAGTGTTATAAAAAACATAATCGTTTTAGGATAACGCGGAGAACCGGAGCAACGGTATAAAGTATTGTTGAATAATTCAGCGCGATTATTCTCTTAGGTTGACATGCTCAGTGCATAGGTAGGTATACGACGGACCTTCAAAATGAATTCAAATGTATTACAAAACTACACCGCATTCTATATTTGTAGGAAACGAATATTATTATAATACGTTACCCAAGGTGGTGCGTGTACCAAAAAAATAAAGTGTTATGTCTGTATACGGACCTGTTTTGATTTTCTATTCCAAAAATCATTTAAAGACTATGGAAAAAACAAAAGAGGATCTATTTGCAAAATTATTTTAATTTCAATTCTAATATATTTTAAAAGTACTATCATTTGTAGACAATATTATACTTAAATTCATCTCTACATTTGAGGTCATTTAAGCTACCGACAAATCTGTGTTTAGAATTTTCATTCGTAAAGCAATCTGTGTTCATATAAACGATACTCCCCTGTATGTCCTTCGTTCAGACAATGCGTCACTACAGAATGTATGCGCATATAAAAATTTAGTGCTGTTATTAGATGAATGAAATTATGGAAGCTGCCGAATACACGTTCACTATTCCTTTATAAACTGGGATAGTAACTTTACATCCTTTATTATTCTTTACCTTTTTGTTTACTATGCTAAAATGTAGGTGAACGATGCATCCAACTGACAAGTGATCACTGATCAGCTTTTAGAAACGTGACCCTTAAAAACATTGCCATCTTTTTATAAATTTGAATTCGATTTATATTCATTTATGTCATGAGTTTTCGACTTTGATTTACGCGGCTTGCCATAATCTTTATGCTTGGCGGGCTATGTCGATCTGCCTATTTAATGCCATCTTAAAAAACTTCTCAATAAGTAGGTATTATAATAGCGCAAAGTAACGGTTAATCAATGACTTCAATTTGATATTAAGTTTATTTTACATACAAAATTACCATATCATATCATTTTCAGATCAAAAGACCAGTCTCCATTAGTACAATATTTTAAATAAAATAGCGATCGAAATATTTCTGAAGTGTGAAATCAAATAATAAATAATTCAAATTAGAGAATCGGGAATTACACAATAAGGGGCGTCGGCCTCGAGGGGAGCCGCAAACGTGATGGCTCCAAGAAATTTGGAAGAAAATCCAGTGACGTGTCAACCGCCACTGACAAATTTAATTATTCAACTTACAGAAACGTTAGCAAGATGACTTTTCCCGAGCCGATAACTAAGTAGGAATAAATTCACTTAGAGCTGCCGAAGCAAAGTTTAACTTAATAAAACATTGGAATTTTCGTAATTCGATTGTACTGAGGTCGGATCTACTGTCGCCCTGATTTGAATACGTCATTACGAATCTTTTGTCGGCTCACCTGTGTCATTTAAGTTATCAAAATTTCCTCTGTCAATCCGCCTTAATGAGCTATATTGAAGTCAGATAGAAGCTTGGCGGGTCAACGGCTTACCAATTATTGTTCTGTCAAACAAAGTTTTGGCTTGACGACGAGATTTACCTTCTCATAAAATTACTGTAGTTAATAAATGTAATTAATTTAGATTTAAAGTATAAAACAAAAATAAATTAATTTTGTTATTAGTGAAATATTTTAAACTGTACAAACATATTTAGGTAAGAATTTCAAATATTTCATAAGTTTAAAAATCTAGTCACGCATCAAGAAAACAGGTAATAATTGTTTTTAACTTTGATAATTAATTAATTGTGAATGTTCATTTCGTAACAGAAATGTGATTGTTGAAATATTTGCTTTGAATTTACGGTGAACGTTAATTGTCAGTCAAAGTTTAAGATCACATTTAGAATTTATAATTTGTTTCTTAAAGTAACGAATTCTATGACAAATATTGTAATTAAAGTGAAAATTATATTTCTTGTTATTAAATTAGCTACAAAGTATATTTTTCTACAATCTTTATAAAATTATAAAAAACGTGATTTTATTTTCAGATGTCGTCAAATTGCTTTGGTTTCAGGTACATTCCGGGCCACGCGTATATGACTTAGCACTATTACAAAGCTTGATAAATTCATATTACTAATCAATACGATTTTCATCTTTCAATGCACTGATAAGTGCACGTGGTGGACAAAGTTTAACGTTAGGTAGATTCTATAAAAAATCTTGACATTACGCTGATCACGGTGACAATTTCTCCAAAAAAAATGATCAGATAAATGAAACGTATCGGATTAGTCTCATTATATCTAAATGACTAGATACTAATATAAAGTAGGAAATAAGTAGATTATTATCGTCAATTACATAAAGTATTACAACGGGTTTTATTGAAGATTAGGTAAACTAAGGTAAGCTAATCGAATCACGATGACCCATATTATGATAACGGCAGAATATTTGGTATTATTAAAATGCCATAGGAATCTAATATCTACATTGTTTATGTTATGAAAACATAACATATGCCGATTTAGAAACAATTGAAATGAAGTTGTTTTTACTTTATTGTTTATTATTTTCTTGACTCCTGAATAATGAAACACAACTTAATTTAAGATACTCTTGCATTTCTGTTAAGTCTATCAACTGCTATAAAACAGATCGATTCAATTTGATACTCACAAACTAGTTAAAACTGATCTATATTTCAAAATTCAATCAAAACTAAAAAAACAACTTTTACACAAACTATTCTACAAAAAGTTACCCAAATAAGTAAAAATATTCGTTCATTACGCAAGAAAAAGAATAATTCGACAGGCGTGCTCAAGCCCGCGGATTCTTGGATTTATATCTGGGTTCCGTATAAATCACGTTAATGTTCCGATTAATGTCCCGACCGTGGCGAGGTGTAAGATGTACGCAGAATAGACGTATGCAACGGAAACCTTGCCAACAAAAGAAAAGCTTGAGAGATAAGTGTGGAGAAACAAGTGAATTAAATAATTACAGTTGCTCATTTGTTTAATTCGATTGATTGAGTTTTGAGAAAGATAAATAAAGACTAAAGCAAATGGAATTAGGTTATTTAGTCAAGATTTTTATCTTAAAGACAGAAAATTATGAATATAAGAATGCCTCATATCACTTTTTAACCACCCTTAAAAAGGAGGAAATTCTCAATTCGTCAGAATCTTTTTATTACTATACTAATTTTAGCTACTACTAGGAATCGAATATATATACACAAAAAAATCTTGCAGGCACTTGATACGACAAAAACGTTGCATATTTTTTTGCCTTGATTTAAAGATGCGTAATAACACTTTTTACGATATCCATTTTAGTTAGATATTACGAATAGTAAAAAAAGTCTAGAAGGTTCTAAATACCTGATACCTATACTAACATATCAATATCAAAAATTAAAATTTGATTACAATAGTACTAGAATATTATTTAACACTTTTATGTAGTGTAGCATATTCACGATAATTGGAACCTAATTCCTATTCTAGATAAAAAAAAGATTACACATTAATTCAATGTCTTTCGTTTTGTGACGTCACACGGGTGTTATCTATGTAATACACTATATCCACATGTTTATTTACATACTATAATTGAGACGCAAAAACTGTTGATATGACGTCACTTAATCGATATTTTTAGGCTGATTTACTCAAAAATTCATAGATTATTTTATGTAGGTAACGAAATTAAAAGTGAAACTCAATACGATATAATTACTATATTAAAAATTTTTGCTTGTTTAAATTATAAATAAAAACATAAGCTCAAAACTCGTAGCTAAAAAAAACGTAAAATATTAATCCACTAAACGACGCGGCAATAAGAAACAAAAGAGCATCGATAGCGTCAAGCAATTTGATCAGTGAAATCGATCTTTGCTAATCCGTTAAGCACGTTGTGTGTTGTGTGCAATACATTTTCCGGCAGGTTACATACAAAAGGTCAAATGATAAAGCAAGTTAGTAAATCAGACTTGTGATAACCTGTAGTCCTAGAGACCGTGATCTATAGACCAAGAGCGCTCATATTTCCTTTATCTATTAATACGGGATCAGTAAAAGGGGTCACGTATTTTGATAGGAGTTTAGTCACGTATTAACTCATGTTTCTAGCGGTACCTAATTAGTATTTCAGTCCTTGAAACACTGAAATAGATTATCTTTCAACCGTAGTGAAGAGCCATGTTACCGTGAGGTTATTTTCATTAAAATAGAACGCTAATGCAGTAGAAAACTACAAGAAAAGGTCATTAAAGTCTTGTTACGTTACCACAGTATTGAATAATGTAAGGACATTAAATCGGATCAAAAAACTGTTAAAAAGTGGTTGAAATACCAATATGAGTGCGTTTGGCATCGCCTACACAGAAAAGTTAAACGTCGATCAATGGTTACATTTTTCGCGGGTAATGTCAATCCGAGTTCTGCTGAACTGTTGGTAGAGGTAGTTTGTGTGTGTCATATTACTTTTTACCCGTACGAGCATAACCGATTCTTCCTAGTTATTTCTTTTGAAATATATTCTGGAATTTAATTCGTAGTTGAAATCGATTACCTAGTTTGAATTAAGGACTTAGCAGGAAATAAAAGTAATATAAACCAAAAATGCATCTAAATATAAATTATTTAATTCATCCTCCAAAAAAAAAGTTTATCCATCAGATAGAGTCAAGTTAAAATTTCGACTTTTCTTCACTACCATATATTATAGTGACGTACAGTTCTTACGTAATCGGTATATCATAGAGACAGCAATTAATATTCTAAATATTGGTATGTAAATTGCCGGTAAAACAGCACTTAGGTGTTAGCGACGTAGCTCAGCAGTGCTTATCACTCGCATGACCTCAGCTGCCGTGTAGCGACGATATCGAATTATAATTAGGTCCAATGACTTCACTCAACATAATCACTGTATAACCGATTCATTTACAAGCGAATAATATATTCGGTTTGAAGAATTCATTTATTGCGATGTACTAATTATAACAAGAAGGAATTTATCAACATGATAAACAAGTTCAATTTTAGAATCATGCATCGCTCGATATTTTAAATTAGTTTTGTAATAAAGTGTTGCAGTTTATATGCATTGAAGATTAAAGTTTCATAATGACATAAACTACTGGGAAGTTTCGGAACTAATGGGATGCCTTACAATCAAACATGTGTATTTGTATTGTAGAGAAAAGAAAAAGAGTGAATTTAATTTATGTAAGAAGACCGAACGAGTCCGGAACAGTTGGCGAGTTCCCAGATCTAAATCCGACATCTGCTCATCATGCTCTTGACCCCACCTAAGATGCCTTGCAGTGCGATTTTTGTTCATACATTCTTCAAATAACACCAATTATTTTAAAGTGCATTGTAATGAATTCGAATCAATTAACCCCCGCTCAAACTTGCATCAAATCATAATACCAAAAAAATATCCTCAAAGATTATCTTTCAATTGAACGAACAAGGAATGACTGTATAATTTTTCCTGAACTCTATTGTTAGCGAATGACGCAGGAAGTTTAAAACATTTCATTCTCCGCGGATAATAACTATCGAAGCCTAAGTGATTTCAAGACAACACTTTAAAAATGCGAGGGGAACCTATTCTGCCGCAGCTGAACGCAAACACCTTTTCAATCCTTCAATGGGCCTAACGATGAAACGGTGGGAAGAGCTGTGAAGTACCAACTAACCGTAGCAGTTTCTTAATGGAATTGTAAGACAGAAAAAATACCGGGATCGCGGTACAATGGTGCAAAGAGAAAGATTAATCGTCCGTTCGAAAGGCGCACTCGGGAACGTAGGTATTACTATCGCAGGCGCTTCTACAAAAATTAATCATTTTAACGCGTCATTGTCGTTCGGTCGTCTCCCACGCGTGAAAACTTCCTCGCTAATTAAATTAGAATTAGGGAGCCGTTTGACAGATTGCGTTCGAATTTTTCAGTCGCTTTTCGAACCAAAAAATGAATTTCTACAACTGCCATAAAATCTGTCTTCTTGATTAATAGACGGATGGAGATACTCGAATAAGTGGAAAAAAATATTCCAGTACCTATCGTGAGATAACGAAGAAAGAAGAATTACATAAAGCTTTCAGAAAGTGTGATGTAATCTCGACCGTCGTTTCCATAAACTTAATGGCGAAGTATCACAGAACTTACATATCGCTGTTATAACAACCCAAGTTGGCATATTTGTTACCCCCTCAGTCAGCATATTCGCGTCGAATGACCGCCAATTTATGTGAAAACTTCCACCGGTTAGAGCATGACCTATCTATATGAATAAAAGTTTTCACTCGTCAAGGAGCTATCGGTATGTTTCGAGAAGAATACCTTAAGTAAATATGCCAGGTTGAAGTTTTCGCACGAAAGTTTGCGTTGCGAAAGAGCTATGTGTCAATTCCGCGATTGAAATATGGCGTCGGAGTTACCGTGCATGGTTGGCGGCGACGCCACTGTTTCCGTGTGCTATAACTCGATGCACCCTGCATGCTACATGCTCGCATACAAATTTCGTACAAACTAGAAAAGAGGTCATATTTCAGACGGGGAATGGACGATAAGTTAGCGCGACGATTTTATCTGCACCAAAATCGGGCACCTTGACAGATAACGGTCTCCACGAGTCGCGTCATCGTGGGCATGCACTATACTATCGGTCGGGGCCGACGCATTGGTTTTCTACCTATACACATTAATAACGACGCGTGTACAGTAATGAATGCCGGCAATACATCTCAATGTATAAGCTGGTAGGTAGTCGTGCCCTGCGGAACGCCTGGAGGATAAGTAAAATATTCCACTTAGTGAATTGCGTTCCGTAAATTGCCACAATTATCATACCGTTTTACCGGAGCTACGGTTCTATAAAGGAGACTGTGCTTTTATTTATGTAAGAAAATCAGTGCGCAATCAAAAAATCTATAAATTGGTGATACGATTTTATTGGTCCGTAGAGGGTCTACGAGATTTCGTAGTAGCGGAATGATGTGTCATTAACCTAGTACGAAGGTCGTGGTACGTATTCATGTGAGTCAGTAGTACTACGTACTAGCAATAAATAGACGGAAAGCCTTACCCGGAATGATATCCGGAATCACGAGAGAGTGGAAGTAGCGCAACGGTAGTTAAAGAGCTCGCTACTACGCCTAGTGGACTTATTACGTAGATGCGTCATGTCAGACGATTTTACCGACTTTATATTTATGGGAAAGGACAAATTACTGGTAAATAAAACGAACTCTCGTTCCTCTTGAATATAATACATAGCCAATATATACTTAAGAGTATAGTTATGTATTGGCAACATTTTAACTTAAATGGGTCTTTCAATTTTAATAATAAAATAATAATTAACAGTGTTGTGGGATTTCATTACATGGATATAACAAATATTTATGGACAGAACGGGAAATCAGTTGAATTCGTGGGTACTACTCATCATTCTTGTAGCTAACCACAATTGACACTAGGTATGTGTTATAATTATCGAATAAGTATAATTTAATTAGCTACCAAAAGCGGCAAAAGTTTATTTGTTACGGTTTAAAATACGAACCAGTTACCAGATTAATTAGCGTCAATCTATCCTCAACATGCCTATAAAGCGCAGCACTCAATAAATTTTTATTTTATACATATTTGCACATGTTGAAAATGTACGATCTGTGTCGTTAGGTAGGCGTCCGTGCGTCGCGTCGCCAGGTACGTCGGTGGCGCCACATGGGCTTCTGCCAGATTAATGGATCATTGCCCCCCCACCTCACTATCCCCCCACACCCGCAGATGCGAAACTACTGTTCGACGACATCGCTCCTTCCTTCACTAGATATATGGTTTTCGTTCCTCCACTTAACACTATTTCAAATTACGGACGCTTTTCACTATATGAATATCTTGCAAAGATTCCTTGAACCGGCTAGTATTTGAACCATACGATACTCACGAATATAGACACTCGGGAACGCATTGAAGGGCCTATAAAATACTGACCCAGTAATACTCAGATCATAACCCGCTTCGACCTTCAGTCTCAACAAGTAGCGAACTTACATTTATGCTCGATAAAACACTTCGAAACGGCTCGCCGTAAATCACGAAGACATCGAAAGTTAGCCGCCAAGCACTTAAAGTTTAACAGACAATAATAACTGACGATGAAAAAACGGCCTTCATCGGTGGGGGTATAAAAAGTAATGTGGCAATAGTGGTGGGGCTAAAGGGCTAAGTTGGTGAGTGGGTAAGTTTTGAGGAATGTAGTAATGAGGCGCGCGGGACAATCGATAAATTTGAATGTTCGCCGGCGCCGCCCATCGACTTGCAACTTTTTTCGGCAGCGGGGGGAACGCGCGCCACACCGACGCCACTAGTTCGAGCTCATTTTCCACTTACAATGCTACGCTATACGCTATCGGCAACCTAATCGTTTCTGTAAGACGTCCATAATTAACATTAGCATTTATGAGTTCCACATAAGATTCATTAACTTTGATTTAATTCAAAGCGACATTTTAAATTACACTTGTTTAAAATAAAAAAAAATGCTCTTAAAGTATGTGTTGCCAATTTTAAACCAAGAGTGTTTCAATGAGGTGACAGTCTTATTTTAAAACCTAAACATGAAAAAACAAATCGCCGTTCACGGTTTCCTCATTTAGATGGATGAACGTTGAATTGAAGGCATCTGAATTAAACCAGACGAAAATACATCCATTATTATAAGGAGGTATATTTTCTATAGCAAGCTTATTTTAGTAGTATTTGATATTTGTGTATCAAATTCGGATTGATCTCAATGCTATTACAGAGCGTAGCATTGTGTCAGTGGAGCGCAGTCTTAGTTATAGGGCTGTCCGATCATTTACACATTTAATGCAATTGATAAAACTTCTAAGTGTGTTAGTTATGTTGAGACTTTCGATCAATGGAGTACTGTAGTTATGTATTGAATTAGAAACTATAAAATTAAAATTGATTGATTAATTAAAAGAATAAATTTGGACGGACAGATTGTTTTTTTAATTTATAAAACCTCATTTCGATAAGACTATTTAGTTTTTGTTTTGTGTAATCATTGATTATTAGAATTTATTGTCCTAAGGAACATTCCAAACATCTTGAAAAGATTAGTGTTCCAACATACCTGACAATGTAAAAATAAAACGAATAAATATAATATTTCATTTCAATCATTTATCAAAAGCTTCAACCCTACTAACGAGCAGGTAAGGTAGCGTGTAGGCGAACGCGGAAGTGATAATCTTAAAAGTTAGATTGACATAGTTCTGTCGTATAAAAGTGTAGCGAAGTTACAATGTCACTGGAATATGTAGGTACGTCCCCTGATTTATTGGGCCTGGCACTCTTTCAACTGGTAATTGGGACAAAATACGTAAAATTCGCGGAATTGCTAAACTTTTTACGATGGATCCATTGACGTACCTTAAAATTTGCTTATCAAAGTCTTATTCAATATTTTATATGTATGTTTATGATCTACTTTCACATACACATTTTATTCGACCTCTGATATTTCATTTGTTTTTTAATGTTCGCTAAGAATTATGAACAAACTTTTTAAATCGTTTACCATAAATCATCTACACATTTATATGTCAGTGTCACAATATAGAGTTAGTAATTAGGTATGCTATTAAACTTTTGTTCCACAATAGAACATTTCATTGTAATACTTTACATAAATAGATGTGTCTATTATCTACGACAATAGGCACGGCATATAGTGTGATAAACATATGTTTATACAAGCAATTCACTGTACACGTGAGTAAATTCACCGATATTCCACGGTGAGGCTCGTTGACGGTTATCCTTGTAACAAAAAGGAGATAGTGTCATTGACAAGCTGCCATAAACATATGGTAGAGTATTACCCTTAGTGAAAAAATTGGTAATATCCTCCTTTCCCTATTGTTTTTGGACACCGCTGCGCTACCTGTTAAATAAAGCTATACAAAGGTGGCGCCGGGAAATTGGTGAGATGACTTCCCCTAATTATAAGGTGATACTCGATACTACGGATTTATGTCAAAAGGTTATTGCACGCACGAAACAATAGAAGGTATTTAGGGGGTAAAACCTTGATCTACTACTTTTTTTTACAATGTTTTACTTCTGAATTAGACCTTTGCTAAAATAAATAAAATGTACATCACATAAATTTAGAAAAATAATAAAATAAATGAGTTAGTCTAATTTTAGAATTTTAACTCCAAGTGCCATATTCATTTTACAAACGCCACCATAATTCACAAACATTGCTCTTGTAGATCTTGACAAATATAGCATCAACGACTCGATGTATTTAAAATATTGCGAATGTCATTACTTAGCCGGACTGCAATCTAGAATGTCGGTGTTAGCAAATAAATAATTTATGCATAAGTACGAGTATACATGCATCCGCTGAGCCGAGATTCCAAGAAATGAATGGAGACCTGATAGAATTAATTTAAGATGAAACGATCTACGTCAACCTAGGTGAAACAGGGGTAAAGTTTCGTATTTTGAATAGTCGTTGCAAACTTACCACTCACGATAAATTAGAAGTTCCCTCAAAGAAGAATGGATTGAAACTACTCAGTAAAATGTGGGCCCTGAGCGGGAAAACTTTCAATTTTTATGACAAATTCAATTAGGAAAAGATTTATATTATATGTCTTTGGGGTACCAAATCTATTTTCTATTAGGGAGTGGAACAGTAATGGTTTCAAATTAAGCCTTTCGTGTCTAAGTTTTGTTTGTAACTTGTAAATGCATTTAGATGACTAAATTGTTGTTGATTTATGATAAGTATACTTTTATTCTGATGCGTAAAATATTATTACCTACTACAAAAGGTTTAATACACACATGTTGAAATTCGGAGCGCAAATAAATTATAAATTTCAGTTATCTTGCATACAAACGTTCAGTAACATACGCACGAAAAACAGTTACATAGCAAATATATTTTAAACATTTAAAGTTGAAAATATTCTACAAAAGAAAGGATCCTATAACGTTACAAACTTTATGCAAAACGCAAGCAACTCGGGCGAAGCAACTATTATCCTGCCACCGACCATACATACAATGTTGCAGACTAGCTCTTTCAACTTGTTTGACATTTTAAACCTGCACAAACCAGTGTCCGATAGTGGCAGTGTAATTCAAGACACCAAATCCCATTACCGATAGAGATCTCGCGACATCGGTGGACAATAAAATTGTTCCATCATATCTGAAAGTTTGCCCCATAATGAAGCGTATGGGGAGAATGGTTTACGACAGTCGTCGGCGAATCTTTATTGGTAGCGGACCAATTTAGATAAAAGGAAAGAGCTTTCGCCCTGAAACACCAGAGATAGCAGTCTTAACTATCGCCAAGTTAGCGGTAGTTAATCCGGTCCGCTCAGAGATAAATCAACAGTCGAAAGCGATAAATTTGGGCCGGCCGCGGTAATAGGTGAAAACTATTAGGTTCCAGAATACTTTACGTGTGCCACAGAAAAAATATGAAAGCCGGTCAGGCGCCAGACAGGTGAAATATTGAAATAGAACAGGACTCAGTTGGTTAGTCATAAGAAATAAATAAATAAATGTCACACTGGATCAAAAGTTTTGTAAAATATCCACAGCAAGTTTCAGCCTAGTTCTCCATTTACATAGATTCAGAAACGCTAATAATTTGTATTCTTTATACGAAACAAACTATCGCGTAACAAAAACCAGTGAGCGAATTCAATCGCTTGGACGGAAATATGGAGAAATCATGAAAATTAAGTTGTCATTGGTGGTGCTACGAGGGGTGGCGAGAATTTTGTACTCATTGTCCCCTTACCTAACACGGATTTTCCTTGTAAGGAAAATTTATATTTTATACATAAATATGAATACGTATGAGACAGGTCGATTTTTCTATGGCGCTTTTAAATCATAACAGTTCATGGCTTTATGCTATCTTAACTACAAGTTTGCTAATTGGTTCAAGAATCAAGTTTGTTTATTACACGAAAAGGATTTTACCATATGCGCAGCAAGCCCGCCAAATTTAACCTAGGAAAGAATAAGTCTAGGTCCCATATTGCCACATAAAAATACCCCAAATAAAAAAAATCTAACGCTAACACAACTTGAAAATATCTATCGCGTACACATTCATAATTTCTAAATTATTCGGTAGCGTAATGTTTATCACTCTACCCTAAAAATTTCAACCCACGTTCCAGTAAGTAAAAAGGATCGAGTTCCCGTAGTAGATCTCAGAATCCTCAGCTCATTCATTCGGCTGTCGTCAGCCGACGGCGCCTGTCGTCTCGGCCGAAGTACTTCGGAATTTTCCGCGAAAACTTCGCGAAAATTCGACAACTTACTTTCCGATATAACAAAATGGCGAAATGTTAGACGGATGACTTTAGGGCGCTATTTTAATTTATGATGTTGAATTGTTTGAGTATAGTAGATGTATAATTTTCTTTTGTTCTAGTTACTGGATACGATCTCTTAAATAAAGACAATATCTTCAATAATTAAGAGCACAACTATGGTGTATTTGCATATTAAAATTTACTACCTGCGTTTGATACTGTGAGAGTTTCATACGTATAAGTATATAGACAGTAAAAATAGGTACAACTTTTACTAAGTTTTTTTATTCCATTCATTACAATTTTTATTACATCGCATAAAAATATAAGCTTGTATTATACTTCAAAATATTCTTATATTTAAAAGTTGTTAACATTGTTATTATAACAAGCTTTTGTCTAAAAGAAAAGATTTTCCAATTCACCGAAGGCAACAACGTAATCCACTGAGATCTTAAAGTGGACTTAGCCAAATCGGCGTCTCCCTTTCTTAGCTTGTTATCTCATATCCTAAAAGTTTAAAACGTAGGAGCCATCGAAACGGGAACTTATTAACTCGATGTGATCGCCCCGTAGAAACTGCTCTACGGTAAAATGTTACAGGAAGGAAAACTTTCGACAAACTGCAAAAAGAAACTGAGTAAAGTTTAAAAAGAGAACGCTAAATGCGTTCCGTGCTTAGCGAGCTAAAGTCTAGACCACACAAGCTGTCCAAAATCGCTACCCTCAATAATGAGAATAAGCGAAATCAACGTAACTACACATAAAATGTACGAAACATTATCGCTGTATGAAACATTCCGTAAAGTTGCTCTCGCGTCAAAAATGTCTCGCTTTTCAAATTAGTTGGAGCGAGGTCCTGTTATATTTGTCTGTGCTTTATTGACGAGAATTTGCTGCGACGTTACAGAAGCGCGATTTAAAAGTTTACACAATCACGACGCGCGTTTCACATCGGAGATCGCATTCTACCTTCTGATCATAACAAGTTGGAACTTGGCGAAATATGGCAACTCTTTTTATTGTGCTCAACCCGGGGCAAATGCGTGCACGGTTTTATTCTTGTTCCGTGTAAATTTTTATGTTAACTCCCGATTTTATTCGACTGTCATTTTCTCATATAAAAGTTAAAACTATGGATATGGGTAAACTTAAATTGAATAAATTTATTGGCGATAAATTTATGTGAGAAAAACACATAGTTTAATTTTTCGATTTGTCTTCATCTTTCCTAAAATGAGTTGGTGCAATTTTTATAATAAAAGTATACGATAGTTCCTAATTAAATTAACGAGGCTAATAAAAACTTCTTGTTCTGTATTCATACCTTAAAAGACAACTACTTTAATTCCACATCCTTGAT
The DNA here is from genome assembly GCA_941860345.1 of Chrysodeixis includens. Taxonomy (NCBI): domain Eukaryota; kingdom Metazoa; phylum Arthropoda; class Insecta; order Lepidoptera; family Noctuidae; genus Chrysodeixis; species Chrysodeixis includens. The sequence continues at coordinate 13,764,708 of OW796094.1, forward strand.
AAGGATCTCTGTTTGACCGCTAAAACTACTTGAATGCTAGTAAAATATCCTCTTTTTTTCAAGATCCGAGCTTATGTCCTATTCGTTAATAGTCGGCGGCACTTAAAGATTTTCTCGGTACCTGAACTGCCAGACCATTTGCATACATTGCGATCGCCATCCACTGTTCGACATTACTCGCACCTATAAATAATTGTGAGCGCGGATGTGGCAATGTTAAAGGAAAAATAAAGCCCATCCAATAAATTAATACGTTATTAACGATTAAATATTAATATCTATTCTGTAAATAACAACTTTAATAATTACGTAGGAATTAATTCTAATTTTGTACAACAATGCCATCTGTCATAATTAATAGCGTGACTACTGACTGCTTTGGTTTTCTAAAACCAGAATAGTTATAATGAATTACGCATTTCAATAATGTAATCACATTTAGACAACACTGACATAAAAAAAAACAATATCATGAAGTTTGCGTCTAAGCTGTTGAAAAGCTTATCCACCCTGGTCTAGTTTCTTAGGACATGAATGTCTAATGCAAATTGCGGCCGGTCTAGCGCGCGCTGCATGTAACATGAGCATGCATTCGTAACCACGTCTTCATGTTAATTGTGGAAATTATCCGTGCCCACCGGCATTTCAATAAAACCTTTGAACTTAATAAATTTGATGACGGTAGACTACTTTGTTTTTGTTCGAAGTTTCTAGGAATTTTGCCGTGACCTATTTCATGTAATTATTGGTAGTAGGCAGTATTATTTAAGCATTTAGGTATACGATGAATACGTTTCTTGACATTTATATAAGTAGTTCTTGATAATAAACATTACTAACAGCTTATACTTGCTTAGGCCAAATTTTGCTGACTGAAGTTTTTCTAAATCCTAGTTATCTCCAACGCATTTCTCGCGCTTCACGCTCAGTCAGTTGAAAATAATTTTGTTTTAAAATAAATAAATCCGAACCAAAACCAATAACATCAAACCAAAGTATCAGAACAACATTTTACATAATAGGTACTTAATTAAAATTCAATGTGTGATACAATAAACCCGCAATTAAATTGTTATTAATAGTCTAGTATCAGTATACGGTAGCCAATGGCCGGTGGAAACCGAACATTGCCGAATTATACCGAAGAACGAACGCCCTTGACTCTACTCGTGACGATGCACGTAAAAAAACCAACCGCGAATGCAACATTCCACATATCATTACGTAGGTACGTTTCAAAGCGGTTGTATATCTTACGATTAGACTAATAATAATGTAGTTATTAGCAATCACGAGTGGTAATAACCGCAACGTTGTGAAAATCTTCGAAAACGGCTCTTTCAGAAGTACATATCTTTACTTAAAGTGGAATTTTAAATTTGAAGGAAATAGTGACATCTTGAATATTAGATTTCTTATTTGGTTTCTTTAAAGGTAGCTGAGGTTATTGACCCTTGCAACATTACCAATCTTGCTAATACTTTAGCTTGAAACAGAATTAAACGAATTTTAAGAATGGACGGGAAAGCTGCATTCGAAAGCACGTAACTCTAGTTATAGAGCAGATCGTCTAAGATTAGCGTAGCAACTAGTTACCAGCAGTTGATTCATTAAACGTATACGTAAATGACTCAGTTTTTCTTGCATTCTTAGATCTCCATGGAAATAAAACCAGGAAGGTATTTATAGATGTGATTAATCATGACGGTGATGCGAAACAAACCAACAATGGTAAAGCACTTAGAGCTGTCTATTAAATAAATAATGGAATACAGTTCTTAGTAATATCTGGTGTCAATTACAATGTCACACCCACGGTGAGTGTTGGTGAATTAGAATTTGAACATTACGCCAAATGTATTGATTAAAACTTCTCTGATCCGTGACTCGACTTCGGTGTGTAGGTTTTGGATTATTTAAACAATGTTTGAAAAATCTTGTTGGTCTCAGATTGGATTGAAATGAATGGGAAGTGTTACGATATCAAAAAACGCCGACGAATATTGAAGCTTGACACGTCACACGTTAATATCGAACTCACTCTGTTGAGAGCATAGTAAGGTATAATAACAAATTATTATTTAAATAATATCAACAACTTGACAGCATTTGACACATCACTATTAGATTTTTTTTTAACTTAGATTCAAAGGAGATTGCTAATTTGAAATGATTGATAACCAGTGATTAACTTGAACTTGATCATGAAAGAAAGTCATGGCGATTCTTAAGGTATTAAAATGCATTCAGAACTTTTCAAATGAAATGCAATCTAGAATGCACTTTACATCTTTTTGTATCTATTACAATACAGTTGTGAGTGAAGATACCTCTTTAGATAGTGCAATAACCAACTGACAATGATAACAAAACATGGCTTTTCACATTGAACTGTGTGTTCCAAAGATATTTGAGATCAAGTACTTGATTTTGGCACTAGAGGCTAATCTTTAAGGATTTCTGTTGACACGTGGATTTTTTCCGGAAAATATTTGAGAAGTTTTTCAGGTGATTCAATTACCAAATCATACAAATTTGTAGGTAATCTATAAAAGTGGTCGTTAACCTGCAGATTAACCCGCTGCGGCAAGGTTGGGGAGGTGACATTGGGCTCAGTAGTGCGCGGGCGTCGACGTCGCTCCGACATTGAACACGTGCATGTGCCTCGTTAATCGCATCCACACTCGATCGCACATCACTGCTAATACTTCGACTTTGATAACACCTTTATTCTAAAGGAGTAAGGTTGAATTTCGTGCACCGTTTCAAGCTTAAAAAGGCGAGTTCCTATACACGGTGTGCATCGCTTGCATCTGCTCACGAGGCAGAAAACCAGCGTCTAGTCATTTTTATAACAACCTTGATATATTGCCGGCCTCCACTATCAGTACTTATATCTACTTGTAAAGATACCAGATATTGCCCTTTAAAAGTGTGATAGCCCAGTAATCAATCGATCATTCGAATCGGTGTCTCGAGATTTAAGGTCAACAACTTTTAAATAAAATCCGACACTAAAACTAGGAAGCATTAACAAAATGTTAATAACTATCCAGACATGAGCAATAGAAACTGATATTAAAATTAAGATTTTATGTTCGCACGTTTTTATTACAAGACCATTTATGATATTTTTTGTCTTCGCATAAAACTTAAACGGGGATGATTCCAATTCAATTATTTTAATGTTTCCCCACTCCCAAGGAAAACGTAATTGAATTAAGCGTATCGAATGTAAATATAGGTTTTATACCAAATTATCATGTAAATGTAAACTTTATTGCGTTAAATTTACGACATCTACGCTTTAACGGGACGCCTTGAATATAAACATGTAAAATACGGGAAAGAGTGGAAAAATCATCATAAATCATGGGGTAACGTTGTAATGTGATATAAACGCGACGGAGTGATATAGAATCACGGCTGAAAGCCCGTTTTAGATTTAGTCGCGTTTGTAAAAATCCTTAGAACGTCAAGGGATCCGTTTTATAGCTTCAACCGCATAATGTCTGCGGGTAATGTATGCGGTTGGTATTCGAGGGTACGGGTTACTGTAACTAGGACCTAAAAAGCTATCCCATACCACTTTTTTATATTATTTACCACAACAGAGTTCTAAGAGAAAATACAATTCTGCAAATTGTTTTCATCGCTGCAAAAATAACAAAACATCTTAAAGCAGATATTTTTTTGAATTAGCTGCATTCATAAACAGTTCATAACATATTCCTATAACATTTAGAATTCCTAAATCATATAAATTACTTGTAACACATACTCTAGCTCCGTTCGATAATAACGTTATCATTTGAATTATAAACGATGATTTAACCATTGACCTTTGTAATCTAGCGTGCTCACAAACACAGACTAATAAGTTCGTATATAACGTCTAAATTATAATAAAATTATTTTCATTTATTTGTATCGGGATCCTGTTATTGATAATTGATACTAGGTATATAACGATATCTTCAATGATAGGTTGAACTGACTGAAGAGGATACAAAAACCGTCCTTGCTTAAACTGCTATTACTTAACACTGTCTCCTTATCTTTGTACACGTGTAAAGCGATATTCCTCTGTTTACTAATACGTGATAACTGCCAGTACATCTCAGTGGGCTTTATAAACATTTGTATAGATTCAGTTCCCGATAATCCTAGGCCAAAGCAAACAATGTACGCACTGACAATGCCTGTAGTTTATTGTATGGTACATTGAGACCCACTGAATTCTGTTCCCCATAATACCAATGGGTAACCAAACACTGACCACTGTATGATCCTACCAGTGTACTCTCAAAGTAACATAGTGTACTAAAGATCATACGCAGTAGTAACGCTAGTAGAATAAAAGCAAAAGTAATTATCATCACGATGAACAGAATAATTGTTCAGAAAAAAATAAACAGCACCCACAACTTGCTCGTTTCGTATCTGTGATCACGAATATGAATGAGAAAAACCTAACAATGTATTTTTAAATACACCTTATTTTTTTTTTTGTTAAATATTTAATTTAATATAACCGGTTCAGCCCTTTGACTGCTCGTTTAAACCTTGAGGAGTTTTTTTTTTCTTAAACACTTCCGTGTACTATGTGATCGTTGCTTAAAATCTTATATGGAAGTGATTGTTAACAATCACGTTACGTCATTCTTAATTATTAAGATTGCATTGGCAATTATGGAACTTGGGGAAATTTATCAAAACATATCGGCAGACATGAGGAATGTAGACACGTGCTTATTGAAAATCGAAGGAAAGAACTGGTAAATAGTACCCCAGTGTAATTATTGTAGAAAAGTTTGGGATTTTTGTAACCTTTCATTATTTTCTTATGTAGAACAACCACTAGAACTTGGTAAAGCAAATGGTACCGGTGTATGATTCTCAGAAGGAATAGAATAAAATAGAAATTGCCTTTTGTAGTAGGTAATATCTGTCAGGAATATTAAATTAACATATTCTCTAGGATCGCTTTACGTTCACTAAAAGCTTCGGATTTTGTTTTTTTCTTTATTACATGCGTTTGGTATTACAGCTGTTAAAAAAAAAAAAACATGTAAACGTGTGTGTGATGGTACGAAATTCAAAAATTATATTTTTTATGATTTATAGGACCAAGTTTTAAGCCAAGCTAACTGCTCTATTTTCTTTCTGCCACCACGAAATTCAAACAAAAATAACAAAGCAAATATGTTCTTGGAAAGGTTTAAAAGAGTATCCAATCGAAGGATTACATTTTCTTAGACTATCTATGCCCATTTTTCGAGCAAACAAGACTTCTTTTAAAACGCGATCATTTTCTCCAACGAATTCTTCGAATTTGTAGACTTTAGCATGCAGCAATCGACCGATTATTCAATCCTCGTTATCTTGAGGATGGCTTATTAACGATTCCCTATAAGGCGAATATTAATCCGATTTGAGAATCGTCCGTACCCCTATTATTCTCGGACCGGCTTACCCGGAAAATGGATATAATTTTTACCGACCAGCCTCATTTTTTTCTCGGTTGCACAACGTTGAAAGCAAATTGAATTTTTCGCCATGCCTCAGTGGACTAATTCGACTAATGCATTTAGTACGATGCATGCTCCGCGTACCCGCAGTACCGTCTTCTAGCGTACGATTTTCAGATATTAAAAACGCTCTTAATTTGTTAACGGTCTTCGAGGCTTTTTTATTTATTTGGTTGTTCGTGATCTGGGATTGAAATTTTCAATAAAGGGAATCACTTTGGATGATAACATGCTCAGAAAAGTTCAAACAGAAAAGATACAAAACTTTTATCGCATTTACGTCCACATATACCGTCTGTTAACAACGTTATGGAAATTTTACACTACTTACACGTCTATAATTTGTTACACGCAAGTCATTGTCATACAGCGGTTCTTGTCACGTCGAGTCTAAAATGTAATAATGTACAAGTAACTAACCAGATGCTATTACAAAAATCGTTTCGATTTTATATCATTGTAGTATATTATTATTAAAATGATGATATTCTACATGTAGGCTAGCATTAATAACATCGGTACTAGGCACAGTAATGATAGTACTATCTTTGCTATCTACAACAGTGGGTGCAGTAGTCCACCTGTCGGCTCGCACGCTACTGAGCCTACTCAATTTGTGGTCACGCAACTATTTGCACATGGGCACATGGACTAACCTTTTGTACATTCATGTCACGTGGAGGTATTCATCTTTAGTCCACAGATAGTAATGGAACAAATGGGATATCTTGCGATGGCCTGAATCTAGATCTTGTACAGGGTTTTGTGACAGGACTGATCAATGTGTTCTGAAGCCTGAATAGGTAATCTAATCTCTAACAATTTTTGACGTAAAACAGTATTGTTTATCGTCACCTGTGCTTTTACCTATACTTATACTTTCTTTTTGAGATCGATTTTGCAACCTTTACAAAAAAATCAAACATGTGGATAGATATTATTGGCCCTTGTCTATAATTCATGGTTTGTTTTCTGTATTACCTTCTCAATAGATTCTTAACTCAGGTACTAAACGGTGCATAAAAGTAGACAATTACCTGAAACAAGAAAAAAATCATTAGTATTTTTTTTTTCAAATAGCCGGTAGATAACTAGTATAGTTTAATAATGGGCAAAGATGTATTGCAGAGCTTGTAAAATAGCAGATTAGAGGAAATATTTATGCAAAAAATACAGTTTCGCGATAAACAGTTCCAAGAATATCGAAAGACCAAGACTTATTTCGGATGTTCAAATAAGAACGCAACTGATAATCTTTTCTTAACAAGCTTAAGCTTCAAGAGCAAAGGATTGAGCGTAATAATTATAAAAATGTAACATTCAATCAAGTCGCCGTTCGTTGGACATCGGCCAAGCGGAGAGTGCAGACGTTTTCACAAGTTTTGCATAAAACTTACTTCCAAAGGCATTTGATGAATAAAACGGCGTCACAGGAGTGCCATTTTTTATCTCCATCCAAAATTTATTGGTGCAATGTGTATTTACAGTAACGACGTCTGCCAACTTACTCACTACTATTCGAAAGCAGAAAAATGTGCTTTTTATTACTACTTTATTTTTATTTTCACTTTCTTTTAAAACTGTTGAAGTTTTATCGGTCATCGTACAGATTTTGAGTTATACGAGTGACATTCGTAAAAGTAATCGTTCGATGTTTCCAGATTAATGCTAATCTTATCTGTTCGTGTATGATGGCCTATCGCTCAGTACAGCCACAGACCGTATTATACCGTAATATACTTTAGAATTTTGTTCTTTACTTAAGTGCATTACTTATTTTTGTAATTCTTAATGTAGTAATTTATTTTGTTTTAACTCTACATTTTTTTAAAGTATGTAATACGGTTTTATAGATAAGTGAGATACAAGTTTTTTTCATTCGACTGTGTGTGGTCAAGGTTAATATAAATTGATAGTTTACTCCTTCAACGAAACCTTTGTCCGTCGTGTTCTTTTATAGTTAGTTGTTTGATGCCACGTGGTTCGGACTATTAGTTCGTAGCGTAATAAAAAGTCATATCAATGTTATCATGTGCCATAAATAGAAGTAATATTACATAATATGTAAGTTATTAAGGTTTTCCTACACAATTATTGTCATTTAATAACAACCTCTTTTGTAGAGCTGCTAAACTCATTAGAAAACCTGTTTTTGTTTCTTTTTGAGGAAAATGCTGGTATATAATTAAAAGATTTAAAAATAGAATAGCAAAAAAATACAACACGAAGCCAAAATAGAATGGAACGTTTTGAATTTCATAAAATAAGCTGTCAATTATTGTCACACGCGTGTGCTCGCGTACTCTACTGTAGCGTACAATCGTGTCGTGGTTGAACAGTCGACGCATATAAATTATATATGTAGATAGGATTCCACACGGAAGTCATTAACGTTTTGTGACCTTCGCTCGCCGCGGGACCGAGTAGGAATTACTGCGCCCTATTTCCCTGATGATGTAATAGAGCAAACCTAATAATCACGTATGCCAGCCAGTACACTAGATTAGTTCACGACAGCATTAAACATGACCTTATTACCTACAAATTACAGATTTACGTAGAACGGTAGAGCAGGTTACCTTGATCGGTAGGGCCAAATGATAAAGATCCTATCTATCCATATCTACAAAGCTATCAATGCTCAACTCTAAAAAGAAATTTATAGAAACTAACCAGTCGTCCAGACAAGTACACTTGACCTTCATCTTTGAATATGGTACTACGCAGTTCAAAACAACCTTTTTCTAATGTTAGAAGTCTTATATTACAGGTTGGTATGAGTATTTGTTTTGTTTGCCAAACTGATAGCATGCAAAATGTAAACAAACCAACACAGACACGATTTCGCGAGCGTCTCGCGCCTAAATAGACGCGACCGCGAGCGCGACTGAATGTTTTCTCATCAACATTAGTAAGTACTTACTGCCAATACGAGAAGGGAAATACGCCAGAGGATTGACGTAAAATGTGAGTAAAATTGTATAATGAATTTACGAATCGATTGTATAATACCGCGAGCAGTAAGTTCGGTGTAAGTGATTAGATGTTTAGGTTATGTATTACGTATCTAAAAAGGCGCGAAGCTTCCACTGCGGCAGTGGCAAGGCCGTTGAGCACGTGGCCGAGGCGCCTGTTGCTAGTCGCCCCTCCCCCCGCGACCGCGCTGCCCCGGTGCGGCTATTGCGACGTTGCCGTTCCGACATCTCCGCTCTCCGGAATAGCATAAGAATTTGGCTGTAATATCAAGTCAACGGCCTATCATAACGATACGGTGCGTATGAATTTATTTAGTATAAGCACGTCGTTTTGGCCTAGGCACAGATTACTTAATAGTTTCAATAGTAAAGTGCAGATAAAAATCTACAATGGTAGTAAACGTATAAGTAGAAAATGTTTGCTCTACAAAAGTACAAAACGTAGAGCGTGTCGCGTACGTCGCTAATTTAAATAAATGCATATTATATTACATATTAGACTGAAAACAATTGCATTAGTACCTTACGAAGTCAATTCATTTCATTTGTTTCATGCGACTATAAAGAATTCGACCTTCACTACTAGAATCTACGGTCATGTAGGCCGGTTGTAGAGTGGCATTTGAGCGTGAATTTTAGAAGAGAATTATTTGATGTGCTAGGAGCGGGCAGGTACGGTAAAATAAAAGTTTAATACTTAATCAGTTACGCAATTTTGTTCCGTATTGTTTAGTAAATAAGTATCATTATTGTGGAGCAATTGTCGAAAAGCTTCCAATGTCCATAGTGGTCCAGTCTGAAAACTGATACCCAGAAATATGCGTGGAACGCCCAGCACGTAGCTAATCTCTGCGGCCTTGCGATTACACTTAAACCTCTTCATGTTACACTCCATAATAATATCTAACCACTATACTTATAAATACACGAGCATACTAAAAATACAACGTTATGAAAAGAAATGTTATTTTGATCGTTAAAGGTTTTTTTATAAATTTATTTATGAGGCGTTATGTAATAACACTCGTAACGTATAAATAAATTAACTAATTTGATTAAAGAAAGTCATTAAAACAAGCTTAGTGAATAGTTCCATTAGAATATGTGCTCTACAATCTACATTATCACCTCTGTCAATTTACATACCTACCTACTACTTATACGTATAGACAGAAAACACGTGAAGTGTATAACAATACAAATATTTGGAGATTTTTTGGCCCACAACAACTTTCCTCTAAAAATAGACTGACCGATAATATCCTTCGGGCGGTGTTTACAAACATTGATGACGTAATTTGTCAATACGATTATTCATTTCACTTGTTTCCATGAACCGAGTTCCAAAAGAGTTTATAGGTAGGTTCGTCTAATATTTTCCTGTTCAGATTTTCATGGTTTATAAAAAAATAAAACCAAAATGGTGGCAGGTGTCAAATTTGACAGGTAGAGCGTGTAATTGGTAGATAGGAAATTGGTTGGAAATGTTATAGAATTACCAAGTTCATGTTAAACTTAGGTAATGCTATTCATATTAGTTACGATTTTTTATTTTTACACTTAATTCATAAAAAAATAATTAAGTACAGATAGAGTCAGTAGCTCTGAAATATAGTTGTACTAAAAATGTAGATAAGTAGGTACGATATAAAAAAATTATTAATTTTTTGATCATAAAACCGTACGTTCCTTTAATTTAGCACACATGCAATACCTATTCTTGTATCTCCAGACACTTAAACCCGCGACCATGACCGTTACAAAGGGTTGCATTGCATCGACGGCTGCAATAAAAATAAAATCATACACGTGCGCACTTCTGGCCAGCTTGAAAAATGTGTAAAGAGTTCTTGTAAAAAGTAGTTCGGATATCACAAACGAGGTAGCTGTTGCGGTATGACAGGTTGAGTGATATTTACGCAATAAAACAAAAAAAAACACTCTGTTCTTTATTTAAATTTAGTTGTTTTTATCTCTAAGTAAATCGAACACATTTGTATCGGACCAATTAGGTAGGGTTTTGTCTTTAAAGACTGGTCCTTAAAGGTTTGCTGAAAGATGGTGTGTGGTAAAGTGAAAAGATTTTATATTCTACTAGGAGTTTCGAAAATACCACATTAAAACAAATAATTGCCAGGAATAGAAAGCTAGAGCTTTTGCATCTATTAATTAAAGTTCTTGTAGCGACAATTCTTCCATGTTAACTTATCATTAACTTGCGAACTCCCATGAAACGTCAATAGGTACTTTGGTATCCAAATTAAAATGCATGATTTATTATAATTTACTAGAATTCCCTTCCGATATATCAACGTTACTATCTTGTCGACATTAGCAGCCAATCAGTGCAACTGAATGGGACCGTTTTAGGTTGGTACGATACCTATCGGTAAATTTGTTATGATCGTCTACTGTCACGCGATACCTACATCACTAGCGACGCTTGAATGTGATAAAACCAAGCATAATTAGAGGTTAGGAAAATTAATGATAATACAAAATATAAAGTGCACTTCAACAACTGTAGATTTTACTAAAACGTGTTTGATAACAAATCAACATTGAAATTGGCTTGAATTTAAAAACAGAACACGATTTGTTATAAAAAAAAATATTTCAATGTTATTTTTTTAATGTTGTATAGGGCATTGATTACTCTGTGGTCACCTCTAAGTTTAAATTAGGAAAGCTGTATTTTTTAATTGTAATCTTTTTACGCTTGGGTTTTTGTCATATTACATAACGTACGACCTTTTTGTCTTATCATGCTCGTATTGTGACACATTTTTATATTCAAATTTTGGGCTGATAAATAATAATCTGTGTGACGTTTTATTAGTTTAATTTGATGAGTTGTGCTTTATTTAATTCACTGGTATAGAATTTTGCCAAAAAAGTGCGTAGGCCATTAAAAAGGAGAGTGTCTCTGTTTCTTTGAATGTTCTTTAATTATTGTGTTCCGTCACTGGTAAATAAAGCAGATAATTACACAACGTTTGCGTAATAGTCAGGTAGTGCCAGCGTAATTACTTCGCTACTACAATCTGTGACATTTGTACGCCTACTGGAGCTCTGTTTGACAATATCGAATAGTCGAACTACTTTCCTTTTCATCCTTTTTCAGAATTCCCAATAAAAAAAAATTGTAGACAAAATAATTTTAAATGGATCCACATTGCTATATTTTTTCAAGCATGGATAGAAAAATAGAGACAAAATATAACTTAATTACAGTAAACACAACATAAAAACTTTTTTATTAACGAGATACGACATTATATAAACACTTCCATAATAATGTAACATTTTGTTATAAATATACATCGTAGCGATTGAACCTTATTGAAGGCTAAACGTCTACGTCGCAAAAACGTCCAGAAAGTTCCACTGAAATTATTTCTCACATTACCTTTAGAATAGAATTTTCTTACGATAGAGGTTGTATAGATTTTTTCTTTCATATTCAAGAATATTCCTTGCCCTATATCATATCGCCAGGTAAACTAATTAGTGTTATTATGCCCATATTATAGAAGGGAATTAGTAAGAGGCAAATTCCACTGATACCTAACTCTTGGAATAAGCCATTTCTCGAACCAAATCCTTAAATAGATTTCTATAAATATTTAAGTCGAAATACAATCTGCCCGATCGAATCTGTGCCCAAACGTCTCACAAATCAATTGATCTAAGACGTAATAATAAAATTAATGTTTTGTAAAAGATTTATACATAATTAATTTATTGTTTCTATACATTTGTATAGTATAGAACTTACTTATTTTTATACAATGGATTGTTATCGCTATCATCAGTCTCTCGGACCATCAAGTATTAAGGAGATAATGACACGAGGTAGTATGTAATTTTGCTTCGAAATATTGTCAAACAAAATTCCACTTTACGCCGTGAAGCTTTAAGTACATTTTGCAATAACATGTTGTAAACCAGACATTAATAATAAAATTAAAACTTTATTATCTGTCTTGGAATTATCAGGAATTAATCATTTCATGATACAATGCATTTGAGTTTATTTTACGCAAGAAATTTGTTTCTAATCATAGAAAAGCTGTCGATTGTAAAAATAGGGGTTTTTTCTATAATGTAAACACCAATAATTTCAGATTTGTCATATTGTACCAAAACTATGTAGGTACACAAGAAATATTTACCGCCCTACAAAAACATTATCGCAAAACCTAAAAACATTTTTCTTAGAAACAAACTTATAGATTTTGTAGTGGAAAAGTACAGAAGTTTCCTTCAGACAGGCGGAGGGCTCGCGCGCATGCGTGCGGCGTCCACTTGTTGCATCCACATGGAGCTACGTCACAAAACAAGGGGCTGTGAGAATCTGGGACTGATGGCCACCTGCCGGCCAGACTCACTAAGCCTAAGCGCGCGTTTACACAATTCCACCGCCTTATATTACCTCTTTACGTAAAACAGATTAAAACATAATAACGTGACGGATTCGATTTAACAGTGCCTTATAAATTGGATATAGTATACAAGTGACGTCATTCCGTTACAATGCGAACAGTGGAAATAAACGCACAAAGGTAGAGCACTTTTCCGTTTATAAATAACGTTTTCTCCTTAAAATGATATTTTCTTTGAACTAAACACCGCTCTTTTAATAGAATATCTATGATCATTTCATTCGACTCACCTAAGGTGCCTTGAAGATGTACGTATAAAAAAAGAATAACTATTGTTATGGTGGGACAGGTTTTCCTAAAAACTACTGCTTTTAAGAGACAATTTCACGGCTAGGTCACAACAATTTTATTGCTTAATGATGACGAATGACGATAAAAGATATCGCTCTGCTTTTTCTCGTTCGTTTTAATCAACAGTTCTTAATACCCTACGTACAAAAAATATACCCGAAAAACTATAACGTATAATTTATTGAATTAATTTAAATTATACGTACTTAATGAGTGTCCGTAAATAAACGATTACAAGTATCCTATTATGGCAAAACCAAATAAAACAGAAAGGAGAAATGAAACCTTAATCAGAATATCTGAGTCAAGTCATAAACCTACTTTGGCAACACCATTGGTTTAAATTGCATCTCAATTTGTACTTTAATTACGACTACAAGGTACAAGCATTGTTTTAAAGAAGGAAAACCAAATTAATACGTCTTCCTAACAACACCTGTTTACAGTGAACAATCACATTATTATAACAATCTTTTCGCGTTTTAACAAACACTTAATGGCGTGTAGAATCCTTGTAAACGCCATTCAAAAAGAATTTTCACTTTTCTTTCTGTAGCTTTTGTGATTAACTTTTATTTTGCCAGTTTAACTTTTTAATGTTTTGTGTTAATTGTTTTATTTGAGCACGTTGTTTGTGACAACGTCTTGTTGTTTAGGACAATAGGGATGTAAGGGGGATCGGGGATAATACTTAGAAAGGTAGTAAGGGGTAGATAGCAGTTTCTAGAATAAATTTATTTTTCTTGCGTTATGTGCTAATTACAGATAATTTTCATTGAACATATACATTAAAGCGGTAATTGTGGTGGTAAAATAATACTAAATAACAGAATATAAATAAAATATATTTCGGTCGTAAGTGAGTTATTCAGGACCTCAGAAATAGCCTATAAGTCTGACTCCCTGCCTTCAATAATTTGTGTTTGGTACCTACCATTATTTACCATGAGTTAGTCTGGGTTAGACTTGAGCTTTGTCAATAGTACCTATGGCGGTATGGCCATTACCAAACTATGACGCACGTTCAACCGCGACGATATGAACTGTGAACGATGAGTGATAGGACTGATGGTCAGCAAGTTTCAAGGCTAGTTTTGGCTAGCTTAGTCTTAAATAACAGTTTTTGTAGTGTTCATATATTATATTATGTGTATGCAACTTCGAGAAAAATGTCTTATGAACGGTGGCTTAAGAGTTGTAGGCCTGTCATCCAAGGTTGCAATTGTCACAGACTGTCCGCGCAACGATCGCGCCTGTAACTGTGCAGGTCATCGACCTCTCCTTGCGAGTGCGTCAGCTAGCTCTTTATAAAGAGCAAAGCGAGAAAATAAACTCGCGATAACCGCATCTGTACTATATTTCTCACAATGTAAGTACTACGGTGAACGAACCATGTCAAATAGGTCGTAAACCGGTCATGTGTGTTACGTCACAAGGGTAAGTAAGCAAAGATACTGTTAATTGAAGGTTGACATGCCAATGCCATCCCATTATTCTAGGACACGGAGGGCTTAAATTGGCAAACGTTAGCTTGTAACGGTAGGCACTATATAGAGTATAAAGGAGAGATCTAAACTGCGCATTAGGTAGTTGCGATAAACTTATTAATTTATAAGCCTGCACGGCTGTACAAGGCAAGTTCTATACAAGGTTGGAGCAGGTTACAAATGTCAGACGAGCGATAGAAGCGCAATGTCAGTAAAATGTCACAGTTTACGATTGAATGCTCTTGCGCCGAGTTCACGGACGCAGCCGGAGGCGGACACGACTAAATGAGTGGGCCGCACTGGAACAGCTAGTTTGAAAACGATATTACCCGACCACGTTCGTCCTAATACGCCACATATTAACATAGACGGAGAAAATTACACAGCGTTTTACTGTAAATGTTGGCAACAGCATAAAATCTTTAGAGAGGCTTGCAGTTAAGGTGACTACATAAAAGTAACGACGACTCAATGAACCTTTAAAATATAGAGGCGATAAACTCATAGAATGAAATGCTTAGTTAAGGCTTTCATATTATTCCTATTTATAGAATAATGAATGTGGTAAATAATTCCTTAAATTTAATAATTTTACCGAAAACTTTTCGAAATATTTTTACAAAAAACTGTATGCTAATTAATATGTGTGTATACCATTTAACGTAATCAAGCTACGAGCAAGGATAATGACAACGAAGTAATACATAACATTCGATAATTTAAATCTGGAACAATCGCATGAACTTGTTATAAAGTCACCAAGGTTATACAATTACCGATTTATATAAATCTCATAATTGGAAATGCAATCGAAACGATACAATGTTTTGTTTATTTTTGTTTTCATTTTCAACAAGGTCTTTTGATAAGGAGAAATATTCGGCGAAGTCTCTAAATAAGCCCATTTAATACAAGAATTCAATTACTAAACATACAACTGTTTTTATACATAGCCAAAACCTAATATTTTTTCGCATAATACAAGTATCATCGAGTTTACAGAAAAAATATAAAAGAACAAAGAGCCCTTTTCTGAGCGGATTATGCGTGGAATGATAACAGGGAATATGTTCAATGTCTGTTTTACTCCAAGATCTGTGCGGAAGTATTGTTGAATTATTTAACATAATATTATTGCGTACTATCAAATAAATTGTCAGCTGCAGGGTTGCAAAAAGAATAACTCTACAATATCATAATGGAGCGCTACAAGAAGCGAAGTGGAAAAATAAAAGAACATCGTTTAAACCTTTAAAAGAAAAACTAGGTTCATCTAAACCTAGTTAAAACAATTGACATCTAGAATCCATTCGTATTTCAAGTTTCAACTGTTACTCAACAAGAACTGAATAAAGACACAGTGTGGACGGTAAACGTCACACTAATACATTGATAACACACGATTCAGGACGTTACACGTGCTAATGAAACGTTGATACAGAAATGTACATATCTTTAGATGTCAAATATAACACTTACATACAGGTCGTCAATAAGTAAGACCAACTAAAGCTATACAGATTAATGGTAGCAGACAGTGCGGAAACCAATTTATATAATTACAGTACAATTGGTAAAATAAGCTGTTCTCAATAAGAATCAGCGGGGAACATAATTAAGATTAATTAAATCAATTACGGTCCATGATGTCAATTTTTGTGTCTGTACTTCACGCCTTGGATACAATTCACACTCTACGTACTTACCTATTGTGATAATTTTCAATTAATTCTTTCGTTTTCTTTCAAGAAATACGACAGCTTAGAAAATGTGGTGTGGTATTAGCATGACATTCCTATTAGTGTCTAAATCTAAAATGTCTAAATGTCTGAAACCTTATTTGATGGATGACTTTGACTAGTCAATTCAATACATATAAGGGTTACGTCTAGCGTTAGTGGTCGGAAAGATCTAACTGTTCTACGGGCAAGGAAATCAAAACCTTTCATTTAAAAGCTAAAAATGTCTAGTCAACTCCGTCAGTTACACGTTTACGGTTCTTCGTTTATAGTTGTTGATAAAGAACCAACTTGATCCATGACTTTCTCAAGTTTATAGCAATTTAGTCAAAGTGACATGTGGCTGTATAATAAACTGCCTGTATGAGTGTATAACGGAAAATGGCATTCTTTAAAGGGTAAAGCGTTTTCCGTTAAGAATATATTATAAGGATATTGGCTGAGTCCAAAACCATTACTTGCTTGAGCGATGGGATAGTGAATTTCGCGATATTGTTTACCATCGTTTGTCAATTGTCATTTTGATTTGGTGCAAATGTCATTTTATAATGATTTCATATAATTATTGCTAACGAACAGCTCTTCCGAGTTGGCTTACACTGAGTTGGCCATGTCGATTTAGCTTTTGAAATAACAAATGCATATAAATCGTGTCACGTGTTTCACATTTTATTTTGAAATATAGGACTCGAGACTGGTGAATTTGTCAGTGACTTTAGTATGTAATCTACTCAATTCTTACATAAGTCGACCCTGTAGTTTCTAGTTTTCCTTGTTCCAACCTCAAAATTATGAAAGGTATGTCTTAAGAGAGTTATGTATTGTAAGAATATAGGTTGAATTTCATAAATTGCATTTCACTTTTTAAATAAATGTAGTATATAGTACACTATGTGATACTTTACGAAGGACTCAATACTTCGTTATGCATTTATCAGAATACTCGACAGTATTTTATAAATCCAAACTAGAGTCTCTTTCTACAAAGTGCCCAGTATTTAACATTTTTCCTTAGCAATTATTTTATTATGAAACCCTAAAACAAGGAAATTAAATTTGGGTATAAAATAATAATCCTTCGATACAGTCAGCGTAACCGGTCTCGTATTATGTAAGCCGAAGTGTTTGTTACGTAATACGGCCTTGAACACGCCGATATTACGGTCATACGAACTTCAAGGGCTTTAAATTTGTTAACTTTAAAGTTACATTGGGATCAAGCAAAGATTAAGGCATATACCTATACTACCATAGCTATTAGAAATCCTTGTTTCATTCAAAACTTTGTACCAAATTATTTGTAGGATAATGGTTTTATGTCGTCCTCCATATTGCTGAATTAAGAGCAATCATATTAGAGTTCAACAATTTCTTATAGCGAGGTTTCCAGAAACATATGGGAACACAAAACCTAGATGAGTTTCTCAAAATTGGTACAATAGTTCTTGAGGTATTAATAGTAACTAACCTGAATAAGTTTATGAACTTAGAAGATGGTGTGTACAATACCTTAGTTATTAAGCTATCGAAATTGATACCAAGACTTATTATACATGGTGTACCCATTTTTAGATACTACGAAAATACGGAATACCTTTGAATTCTAACACAATTTCCTTTCAGAATCCACACAATAAAAGTATGCATCATTAGACATGCCTTATGAAAGATGAACGGGATTATATTTTTCCGTGTAGTCAGTATCTTCGCTATTTATATACTGAAGTCGCAAAGTACTAATATGTTGTCATACTGCCAAGCTATTTTACGCATTAGTTACTACTGGTTAGGTGACAGCTTATTGTGACAATAACTACGTAACGAATTGGTTTAAGATGTTTAACGTTTTATTGTACAGTAAAATATTTTGTATGACTCTTGTATATAGTTTTATTATGAATACGAAGGTAACTGTGTTACGTTTTCAGGGCTGAATAACTGAACTGGGTCTGATCAAATTCACAGAACTTGGATTACTATTACGGATAGACTTCTCTTACAAAACTTCTACATAATTATGAGATAGAAGCCTAAATTTAAAATGCTGCTTTATGAATATAAGTATTATGAATACGACTTAGGTTCTTAAGTTTTTTAGAGGAAAACAATAATATTGACGAGTTTAAGAAAGGTCGCTAACCATTTAATAGGTATATTTGTATAGGTATATAACACAGATTAGATAGTTCTTTCCTGAAATGAATCAAATATGTTAATATCGAGTTATTTTTGTATACGAACTTTTGCATCGTGACCTCCGTTCAGACACGTGTCACACGAAAACACCAAAAATATGTATTTGTTTAGTCTCGTTGTGTTTATGCAAGTGATGTGAATGAAAAATGTTATTTTGTATTATGAAAAAAATAATATTAATTATTTTTAGACTACTAAAACAACGGGAAGATACGCCTGCAAGTCTCATAAGCGTGTCAACTGAATTCGACCTTAAAAACACATTTTTATTTTATATTTTTTAAATTTATTATATTACATTAAATTATAGGAGACCTAGGCCGGTTATAGCTAGTATTAAAACATAATGCGTTGTAAATGTGATTGTGTATGATTTTCCTATACATGTGGTCGAACGACGCGCGACGTTCACAGATAAAAGCTTCGCGGTTTTCCTCGTACGTCTAGCGCAAGACATATTTGTAACTAATTATCCCTTTATTTAAATATAACTAAGTAGGAAAATGTATTTCAGCTAAAGCTGCGAATTAACGTTCGTGTAACACGTTTTTAATGCATGCCCCATGTATAAGTAATAATTAATGATTTTTCAGTATTTTGTGGTTTATAAGAATGGTCATAAATTAAATAATAATTAAAGAGGTTTTATTGACATAACCTTTTTGTATTTCTACGATAAAACTAAGGCTCTTTATACACGTGGTAACGCATGTCTCCAAGAGTCCAACTATAAAGTACTTTAATAATGAATATTATACCTGAATGCAGCATCAAGTTCTCTAAAAAATACGATAAAAATATCTATAAATATTACAGTAATTTCGATCCATAAGGAAGTTAACATTTTCTTACACCAAAATTAGATCGTTTAAAAAACCAGCAAGCTGTGAACGAAAATAATTAATGGATCACCATCTCATGTATTACGTAATTGTAATTCAATAGACAACTTTAAATCTGACCTCGGCCTTGACTAATTCTAATTTGTAGTTCAGTAAGCTATGTGCCTTATTTTTAACACGTTTAGAGTTATTTTTAAATGTACGTCTCGTAACTTATGGGGGTGCCGTCGTCTCTTGGTTTTATCAATTAGCCCCGGAATAGTATCAAGAAGTTTCGATGTACTAGAGTTTATTGCAATGTTTTTTTTTAAGAATGTTTATGGTATACAAACTTTTTGGACGCTAAGAGCCCTTATCTATACGTCATGACGTCAAACGCAGTCACCTTGCGTTGTGTCCCAAATTCATAATTCGTATAAAATTGTACAACTAAAATGTAATTTGTTTTCGCCTCAAAAAATAATCAATTCACTTAATTTACTTAAAACACCACATGAAAAAAAGCTGCGTAGTGGATAATATGTACCTACTGTAATTTTCAACGTCTATTTTGTTTGCATTAAAATAAAGTGTTTTTCTGTAACTGTAAAATATTACAGGAATTATTTATCAATAATTGGGAAAACACAATACTCATAACATTAACATAAGTAATGGTAACATCACGTAACTATGTTTTCAATAACAAGTAAACACAAACGTTACTTGTCTACGTCAGTTACATACAATATGCAGTATACATTAGTACTTATTTTCTATACTGTGTTGTGTGATAAACCAATCAAATGGTAATGATAAGGTGCACTTAATATGTATACAAATGTCTTTATAATGTAACACGGTAAACGTCATAAACGCAGACTAAGTTTATCTCACGATTTCGTCCACGTGGATACCAACACCCATATCTCAGCAAAAAGTCTCTTTTCTCACTTCTTGGTGTTCAAACTTACTTTTTAATCGAGTTTTATGAGAATCGGTTTAGTAGTTTAGTCATGCAGGTGTAATAAACAAACAAACAAACAGACAGACAGTATGGATGGCTGAAATTTATTCGCTTGTGACAGTCTCGTGGTCAGAAACGCGACTGTCGAGTGGGGTTTGTTCGCGCCTGACAAATGACGATCGCGCTTTAGGGTTTGATACGAGAACTATTTATGGTAGCATTAATATTATTATGTCTATTTACGTTTTTATAATTATTATAAGGGTGATTGCGAAGTGTTGTAGCCGTTAGTTTGCAATTGTGCTAGGCTTGGTAAGTCTTTGGTTATAGTTGTGCTAATAGAAACATAATATTGATGTGAATTATTTAAGTTAATTTTATATTTGTTAAAGACATTGTAATTTCACATTCTTTTCAATACTAATGTTGTAATTAATGATGCTATGTTTATCTGGCACTATCAGTAATCTTATGGCAAAATTACACATAGCTGTTTAAATCGGACAGCAATTTTGGTCATTACACCTCATTATTATCGTCTTTTCTAAAATAAATCGTGTGAAATGTACCGGTGAATGACACATGTATACAAAATACATGTCGATATGTATATGTGTATAATGCGAGTCATTGACGTCACTGACAGCCATTGTTAAAAGCTAATAGTTCATTTTCTACACATTTTACCTCATTAGTAAGAATCTCTTAAATACATTTAATTATTATGATTTTGTTTCAAAAATATTCCTAAAATCGGAGTTACAGGATACTTGAACCAAAAGACAATAATATTTTTGTAAGTTAACTAAGATAAAACTGTAACCACAAATGATTTTATCTCTTCTTAATTTGTTTTCTTGATACCCACTTATAGCGAAATACGCAGTACACATTCCAATAAATTAATATGTTCGCGACGAACAGCGGATTTTATTGAACTCCGCCTCTTCTATCATTCTTAGAATGTCACACCCAATTATGTCTGATAGTGGCTTCAGACTACACGTGCTAAATAATACTTAATATCCAACATACATTTAACATTATTAAACTCAAACACGCTCGAAATATGTTAAGAATTAAATAACTAACACTTGCGTAATAAATTATCGAAATACCCTTTTTTGTTAACCTTGACCGACACGCAAGTCGTTAAATTTAATTGCCTTTTTTAGTGTTGTGTGGAAGCAACCAGATGCAGGACGTATTAATGTTACTCTCTAATTCAGTTCTGCTGTATCTACGTCTCAATTTTAGATTCGTAATTGTATATTCATACCAGCCTGCGTCGTGAGTAGGTGGAGGTAGCTAGATCTACCTGTTACGGTACTGTTTTCAAAACATAAACAACAATTAATTATTATTCCAATAAAATATAGTATATTATGCTCAAGAAAAATAACAAAGCTGTGTGATATAAGACAGGATACGATTAATAATTGACAAGTTAGTACACAATGATCCACTTTGTCGCCATCGCCAGTAGTACGGCGGCGCCTCACAAGGCCGGCCGCTTTTCGACTCGCGGCTAAATTAACATAATATAACAAATTATAAATAGTTATGTTGAATGACTATGAGGTCGGAATGCCGAGTGACGTACTCTGTCCAGTAACTTTTAACTACGCACTGAAGTCTACTATCGTGGTATAACAACCGCACAACACATTTTAGTTTTTTTATGTAGGCTTGTATTAGTAATATTTATAAATATATTAGTATTTATATATTTTTTCTTTATTATAATAGTGACTAGAAATTCTGGCTATAATCAAGTCTCGTGCGACTTCTGAGAATCGTTTAATATTCAATACAAGACAGTTAGCATCGGAAAATTTCCTGGCCATAATCGTTTGGCAATCATCGTTCAGTTTCCTAAAATCATTAAATTTATAATAATTTTATTCAATAATCTCGAAGGCCGGTCACCGCGTACGATTCCGTACAAAGTTGGTTCACCTTGGTTAGGAATGGTCGGTGACGGATGGTCACATCACTCTAATTGGGAGATATAATTAGCACTAAGATATACATACCTGCTGACTGGGTAAACGAATGTCATATTTACTCGCGTGACTCACAGTTGGATTTAGAAATGATACGATTCACGGATTGTAGGGGTTACAAAGTTGCATATGTACTTTCCTAAGGAATGCTCGGATTAATATGATTTATGCTGCACATAAAACTATATCTGATACCTTAATAACTCAATAAAAGCGGGATTTTAGTAATCAATTAACAAAAAATTCGTTTAATAAATGTAAGTTTAAGTACATATTAAAAATACACACAAATTATATGCCAAGCTTGATTTTAAGATTCAGATATTGGTTCTAGATAAAACGAGTCTTAAATGCCATAAAAGCAGTGTTAAATAATTAAAAAAGTAAACGATAATTAAAAGAACCAGTACTGCAATAATTTGTTTTAAATAATTACAAACCAGATGAAAAATAAAGGGCTAATATGAAGTCAACCAGCTGTACATTTGCGATGAACCATATAAGTTTAGTATGTTATATGTAACATACGTTTACAATTATCATTATAATTCTATGACGTTATTCCGTTTTAATAAGACGTCAATATGTTACCACTAACCAGTCATTAAGATTTTCGTCATACACTTAATTGTCGCAAATACATATGCGTTGCAAACCAGATAAAAAGTAGGGCATTTTTAAAGTCGCAGGAATGCGTACTTGTAGCCTGTACTTGATTTTGTTTTGTCATATTTTTACCTTTTACTTTGTTAATAAATATGACAGTAAGTAGGTCAGTTTATGAAAGGTGATAAACCTTCTTAAATATAGGTAATTGCAGTCTACTACTACGACACACAAAACACCCTTTCAGTGTGTCTATGTCTAGACTAACATATCTCGCTTGACTATTATTTAAATATTATATGTTTATTGTAAAACAATGCATTTAAAAATAAATAATAGCTAACAGTGTTCTATAGTGATTTTGATCTAAAACCCTACTTTAGAAGAGTAACTCCCCTACTCAGATACTGAAAGATCCGTTCTCTGAATAAACGTTATATAATATATTATTTACAAAGATTTTATGACGATATAAACATTGTTTTGCATATCATAATCATATACGCTTATTTATCCATTTGTTTGTAATATACGAGTGAGGGGAAATTTTCTTCCACTTTAGTTATCTCAATTAAATGACGTTTCTGATATAAAGTCGTTTTACGATAATAATATGTCACAGATCGTGATGTTAGAGATATATTGCACAGATAAGTAAAAATTGATCGTATTCAACGTGTTCCGGGGAAATCCACGCATGTTCCTAATCCTACAAATATAATATATGCGAAAGTTTGTTAGTATAAATAGATGGATTGATTGATTGATATTTGTAACTATTTCACACTTTAATCGCTAAAATAATTTGGATGGCATTTGGTTTGATAAAATTAGCTGACACTCTGGATTAACACAAAGTTTACTTTTTATCCAACTGTTAAAACGTAAGATAACGTTTTGCAGTAGAAAAGATATTTCGAACAATTCTGTGAAAAATTCTAAGTTATATTAATTGTTACTCTTAGTAACAATAAACCACTAAATAACATCATATTCAATTCATCCCAGTTTCCTACTCGACGTTCCTAGACCTTTTGATTACATCCTCCTTATACAATTATCGAGTTAATTATTATACGGAGTGCGTCGATGAAACTTTGATATCTACGTAAGAGACATGCCAACTATTACCAGCTTATTTGAAATTCAATGAATGTTAAACAGGCAATTAATTATATATAGCATACTGCCCGTATTAAAGTGGCATTTTTATAGATAACCTGTAATATAGATATATGTGTAGGTAGTTCTGCATTTAATGGACTAAAATCACGAACATGCAGTGGGTTTGTGATCAATGCTTGTTTCGTTTTTGTGTGAAAAGAATTTGTCTGGCAGTCGGTATTATGGGTTAGTGGAAAAACAGCTGGTTTTGTCGTCAATTGTCAGTTTTGTAAATTGGATTAAATCTATACATTTTGTACTGAATTTTATTTGGATATTTTTTTATTTAAATGTATACTGGTAAGGTCCGCTTACGTGGCACATTCAAAGAGAAAGTAGAGTTAACAATAAAAATAAAAAAAAACGGTTTTATGCTGCTTGCTGCATACCTTAAGGCAAGATCTAGTGTTGTTTATAATCACAGAGGCACAAGAAAATTAAGCAAATTACCTATTTCTAATTTTTATTTGTTTGTTGACCGCGTATGTACTACGCATATAGTAAAATCGTAACATTAATTAAACACGCGCTAAATGCACACAAACTCGTATGAACTTAATGAACAATAACAAGCTAAACGAATTTATAATACCTAAGGATATTACATAAAACAACATAAAAGTCGTTCACACAATACATTGCGTAGTTAGTACGTGACGGTCCTAAAAAACATTCAATAAAACGGTCAGTGTAATGTGTACATAACCGTAAGTGTCGCAAATGTTGACAAAAATAAGACATTTGTGATACAACTCACCAATTATGATAAAACAAAGTGACCTTAACATCAACCCAAAGTGATACCTATTTTTATAATAACATAATCAATTACTGTTTACAAAAATATTATTTTTCAATAACAATTTCATAATATAGTTATTTCAAATGGAAATTAAGGTCTATTTGGCCTAATAGGCACCACAAATTTTGCTAAAGTTACCACATAAAGCTAAGAACTTGGTTAATTTATTCAATTCTTTAACACTAAAAAGGAAAGTAGATATCTACCTAGGCTTGTGCCTAAAAATGACGCATGCTCGAATTATGTTTTCTAAATGAGCTAATAAACCGAAATATTTAAAACGTGCGTTATTAAAAACGTGCATGTTTTCTATACTGACATGTTTATAAATACTTTACAGCTCAAACCTCAAAAGAGCTTACTGAATATAAAGAACGCGGTTCAAATCGACCAAATGCTATAAATGTTTGCAACGTAATAATAAAATAATTGCAAGTAGTTTGATAGAGGGAGATAAAAAATAAACGTAAGATTATATTTTGAAAAGTAAGACGCAATAGAACAGGATTGGGCGGCGGCGGCAGGGCGCGGCGGGTGGAGGCGTGTGACGCGCCGCGTGACGCAGCGTGACGCTTGCACCACGTTATGTCAGTCGAGTAAACAATTTACTGTTTGTAAACACCCGCCGCAACCCGCCACCGAACGTAAACATGACCACGTTGCTTAGAAATGTCAATGGCGAACGATTCGCAGAAACACTGCTCGTTTAGCGATTAACAATCGCCACCGCACGACGGGCCGTTGCAATCGGCACGACCGGCGACGAAACGTACCGATTCCTATCACCAATGTATTTGGATAAGCACACGTTTAGTAAATGCGTATTCCACCGATTAGCTCATGCTAAGCATGCTCATTTGCTACTAAAATTAGTGCGTTCATTATTCAGTACATACCTAACATTTTAATTGCGCCATTACGATAAGAAAAACCTAAACGATATCAGTATTTTTATGACGTGATGTTATTTCCTTCCTTCTTAGTATGAAGCCGTTATGATATACACAAGGCTACATTGGAATGTATAAAGTGGTGTCTTAAACAGGTCATTTACCTTGCACGTGTTTCGAACCTGTGTGAAAAATATTGCTCAGATCCTATTTCAACACATGAGTAGCTGTAGTATAATCGTACGTATATATACGTCTAATATAAATGGTAAGCCACGTCGTAATTAATTAATAAAACATACCATGTCCGTACGTCGGTTATACGCATACAACTACATAGTACCTAACTAAAGTAGTATTTTAAATCGAACGGAATGCCTTGGGGCAGAGTCCGCCTGACTGGTTTAATTTTAGCCGCCGCAGAAATACAGTAATATCGTAAAATCTTCAAGATAGTTTCGCGCTAAAATTATATCTATTTATAAACCTGTCATTATGGGACACCTACGACATTCTTAGCTTTCAAATATTGAAAGTCGGATGTATTTGCTATTTACAAGCAAATGTTAAGCTCCTATAAACCTAATAGTTCTACAACAAACCTATTTAAAAGTTATTGAAATGATCGTGTCAAGTTCATGATATTACTTTAAGCCAGTACGTCATTAAAGTCGGTGCATTAGAGAAAACGAAACTAATTAACGATAATAAGCGTAACACTCATTACATATTCAAAAAATACTTAAATTTTCCTTTCTATAGCGATAGAAATTAAAAAAAAAGCCATAGGTTTAATAGAGCCCAGTAAATTGACGTGCTCAATCAATCAACTTTCACTTGACGAGTATGAGACGCCGAATTGCTACCGGAATGTGCCGGCCTCAAAACACGGGTATAATAAAACTAATGGAAGAAATTCAACTGAGCGCCATTTATCATACCACTTGATATACGAACTTGTAATTTCTTAACTTGTGATTTTTATTTAAATTGTTACACGTAGAATGTATTTAATTTGTTGAATTTTAATTCGTGTTGATAAAAATGGAGAGGAAAGCGTTTAAAATATTACTACGTACGCATTTTATATAGGCACATATTTGATTAAGGAATAACTTCAAAATTTTGTATCAATCTTCATTTTGTACTGTAATAATGATTTTGTAACGTGATAATGGTCAGGATGCTTGCTTGCACGAATTAATACGTCAACATGTAATGATGTGTAAGAGTTGACACCCAATTAACGCAAAAGTCAAGCTGCGAATGCATTCGTCAGTACGTTTAATGAGCGTACAATTATTATGAACATAACGAACGATAGATATTTTTCTAATGACAATTTGAGCTCTGGTTCGACATACAGGACGGTTGTGAGTATACGCCAATCAATGACTTAAAAGCGTAACTTGTGGTATCAATGACGTAGGAAAATATATCAATACTGAAGATTATTTTTCTTAGGTTTATTACTAACTAATGGATAGACTGAGAGGTATTCTGTCATTGGATCAAGAGCAAACAGCCTGATATTCATTTCATTTAAAAAAGGAAAAGCCTGTTATCGATTCCGCTGAAAATGAAAAACTGTATAACAAATACTATTTTATTTTTAAGCTCTTGAAATTCCAGGATACAGGTTAATCCGTAAATAACATTTTCATACTACGCAGTTACTTACTGGAACATTTCAATACGAAGCCTTAGTTTTGAGAATGTAATAAAGTAATAAAGCTTTATTATTTTCATCAATATAAATAAATACTATAGTGTTAACTGGAATAGGTTATGAGTTATTTTTAAGACCAATTGTAAACAATTGAAAACCCCAAAACGGTATTTTGCATTGGAGATAAATAAAGGATTTTCCAAAATATGTTTATTTAGAAACGCGTGCAGGCGTATAAATCGGGACAAGGTTCTACGCATACACTACGTAAACAATTAATTAAATACGTCACAGATCGAGGAAGAATCATCACGAATTGCCGTTGTTGACGAACTGTCCCTGGACATTACGCAACCATTTTGCTACAAAATTCAAATTAATACATTATATTTTACGTCAAATGTTGATACTATTAATTGCTGCCTACGTAGTAAATGCAGCTTTGTGCATTTTACTACCTCATTTCGAATTCCAGAAGACTAATTAGCGAGGATTAAATCTCAATACGTATTTAGAACTGGCTGTTAGGAACGACGAGGCCAACATTTAGCTAGACCATCATTCTCTCATTTAGTAAGATTGTTGCAATAAGGATGATGATAACTTTTTTTTAATTTTCTTCATATAGTTTAATGATTAATATTGAATACGTATTTTACCTTTTGCCCCGCAAACTAAAATAGACTATAGTACAGTCAATAAAGTTACGTGTCACGTCACTCTTTCGTACAAATTTTGCGAATGCGTTACGTCCTCTCCTAAACTTTAGAGTAGCTCATCGTTTTGTTATTTTTCAGATAAATGCAAAAATACGCGTCTAATATTTTGTAATAAGCTACTTGACCGTCTAATTCGATTTTTACTTTTTAAACCCTGTCATCATTCTTGTTTTGGAAGCATGACACACTACACGATGTAGAGCGGCGTCTCCCTTCAACAACTGCAATAATATTAATTTAAGACGTAATGTTAGGTACTCTGACCTGATGCAGAAATCTACTCCGTTATATATCTCTGCGTAGGGCGCACTTTAATACTCTAGATATGCGACATTGCAGCTCTGATAATGAAACATTATAATCATTGAAGATTGTCAGGTACTTTATGGACTTTACCCTACATACATCAATGGTCGTATTTTAATAGCAGATACAAGAACTTAATGTCTTGATCCAAAAGAGCACTACATATCGAAACATTAATGTTCAGAAAGCAATATCTAAAAATACAAATTTCATATTGTTGTAATGGGTCAGAAATTAAAAAAAAAGTGACAATTATTTAAAATGTTTATTATTTATCTTAAAAAAGGTACGTTGTGCGCATTTTGTTTATTAAATTTAATATAAATACGGTTTCCCGAGCTCACCTCCTTTGTAACATCATCGCATGTTCAGCAGTGCTTGACGAAACCATTTGCAGGTAATTGACGCTACTGCGTTGATGTTTTCCGTCAATGAATTGTTGTAACGCAAGCCGGTAAGCTTGGCATCTCAAATGTTCATATCGGTGTAGGGTTTACTCACGGCAAAACGGATACAGAGGCAATATTGCAAGTTTTCTTTAACGTTGTTGGTTCGTTTGTCAAGTACCTGCTAATGCTAGAATGTAAGAACTGAATAGAGGAAATAAACATTCCCAATCTGGGAACCAAGCAACCGTTTAATAACTGGAACCTTTAATAGTCATCAACTGATGAGGATATAAAATCCATAATTATTCAACGTAGCTAGTTACGCATTACGGAACTTGAAATGCTCGGGCCTTCGATAGTCCCTTGGGGCACTCTCGTGCTTGAAGGCGTTATAATCAGCCTTAGCTGGTTCAATAAAAATGGATATTTTACTTACATTAAGCTCTTTATACCGAGAGATGTAATTATCATAATCGCTTCTTGTCACAACCGGTTATGGTAATTATGCTCGGAATCGCATTGTAGTTTACAATCAGCAGCGCAAGTACAAAAAATATACGCTGCGGAATATTCTTATGACGTATACAGTTTTATGAGTTTTGAACACAAATTTTGGCTTCCTACATCATATAAGATTTTGTTGAGCGTGGGCATGGACGTATGAAATTGTTCTAGGAATAATTACTTCACTAATAGCCGTAGAGATAAAAAAATAAGTAATTCATTTATTATTTTTTAAGTATACTTTTTTAAGAAATTTTAATTAGACTGACAATGATTTAAAATGTTATTTAATTACCTTATTTACTATACTTTTACATAACTCTTAGTATCAATAATAAAGGAAAACATAGGTTCTTTACATTCGATAAACAGTAGAGGTTACACTGACTTATCAACTAATAATTAGGCCAATGACACTTAGTCTTATTCGTCCCTTGACGAACGTAATTTAATAGAATATTTTAATACAAAAGAATGCAAAGTTTCCAACAGCTGCTGTGTTGAAGTGTACGTATTAGTAACCCGTAGAGGTCGCCGAGAAGGCAGGCATAGCTCGGAAATCGACAATCTTCGTATTCGTAATTTTATGATTAACGCGATTAATACTCTCTGGTCTAATTGAGGTCGTGGCCCTATAATTATGTACATTAGATTAAACTTCTCTATATATACAGTCACAAGTAATAAGGTCTCTCATAAGGCGATTGTATTATCAATGACAAATATGATTAGGGGATGTGTGTAGTTCAATTTAATATATATAGAGTAATGATGTGTGCTTATTAATTTATTTGCTTGTTAAAATTATTGCTTTTCGAAATTTATTGGTTATTACATACATTCTGTGTATATCGTTTACTGTACTGTGTAACTGTTATTTTTTGTAGAACAGTTGGTATGAAATCATAAATCTTTCAATGAGTATGCTTAGGCATAGCAACGCACTTCAGCTGTTTAAATATATCAGAACTAGAGAGAAGTTTGTGGATACCGCTCATCATATCATTTTACCCTATAATGTGATTAAAGTTGACCCACGTAATTTGCTTTTAATTCCCTTTGCTGGGAAACGGTGTTCAAAGGGGTCGAATAAATTTCTACTGTGGCAGTGTGACCCCGACCCAATTCACTCATTTTCCCCATTTAGTATTATTTTAAAGGACTTCCGATTATAACAGCTACCCTGATCATGGGAAACAACCGCTATAAATTGTTTTATAAGAACAAGGACAAATAAAGACCTACTCATTTCTAGGTTTGAAGATTTGAAGTGAACAGTGATGTCCTTTAATTAGTAACTCCCACTACAAACAGAAGCTGTTAAAAATAATTACTAACAGATAAACTACTTCAACGTGTATTTTAAAACGAAATACCTACAAATAAATTTAAAATTACATAACGTGTCACTGTGTCAGAACCAGTTGCCTCTTATCAGCGTTTTATTTTAATAATAATGGTGTCTTTAATCTGAGTTTTCTCAATTTTACCAGCCGGTAATGCATCGGGAGATTAATAAGCCGTCTGTGTAAAGTCAAAGTGGTTTCTTGAGAATGATTGGCGAAGCGACGTACCAGTAGTTTATGTAGTTTAAAACTCTAAACCGGTTTTACTAGATACGATGGCTCGTAGTGGAATTTTTTCGCTTAAACGCCCGTCCGTTGCTCAACCCTTTACCGTTGTGCGCTTGTG
Source organism: Chrysodeixis includens (assembly GCA_941860345.1). Lineage (NCBI taxonomy): Eukaryota > Metazoa > Arthropoda > Insecta > Lepidoptera > Noctuidae > Chrysodeixis > Chrysodeixis includens. The sequence goes on from OW796094.1 coordinate 13,795,907, forward strand.
CGTACGTAAAATGTGAATACGTAGTGTAAATAAACTATCAGACTTAGGCTAATGCAAACTATGCGTCATTCTAAATAACATTTGTCAAAACTACCCGCATCAGAGTTTGATTAACATAAATAGTACAAATACCTTCTTATTATAAGACTAAACTTTTTATACTTATCAATTTTTTGTTTTATTCGCCGTATAAATGCTACATAGAATTTAGTACGCAATTGACTCTGCATGTTGACTTATAGCCAGGTTACAAACTTTATAGTATACTTTTTGAATATTAGAATAATATCAGGCGGCAATAAACTTCGAATGTGCATCCCTCGAGTTTTATAACAGCAACACGTGAACTATTCCCCCCAATAAAAGAATGTCAGTGCTTGGTTGGTTGCATTAAACGGCCGTAAATGTTATGCGATACCCAATTCTTGAGCTGCTCAGTTAATGGCCGCCGCGGTTTACGACTGTGAGATTTTTCGAGTCCCCAGTATCATCATTGGGAATTTAGCTGCCAAATCGCGTGTTCCCAGCAAATACGAATAGTGTGTGATCAAACTAAACCAGTAATCCGAAACATTTTATATTTCCGCAATAGGCATTTCGGGCGGCAACACAGTAAACGCTCGGCGATCGCGCCAGTCATTTCACTAAATCCAATACATTTTTTATTCATGAAACGATTGACGTTTGTATGTTAATTCACAGCGTAGGTCCCGGCCCGAAGGATGAAATATTGAATTATTGCCCGAAGTCGGGGATATATCGCGGGGGTCTGTTCGATATTAATCCGTTGGCTGCCCGGGGCTCTGGCAGGAATTCAAATAAATCGGCTCTGTGACAAACAAGACGTATAAATCAATCAGAGCAAGGTGGCGTGCAGCCTCTATTGCAATCACCCCTTAGCCCCGCGCCCCGGACCTGGCTATATCAAAAGGCGAACTAATTTGTATCGGCAAATTTATGGCCAAGGTTAAACTAAACTCGTTATGAGTTTCAGGTGGAACGTATTTTATTTACAGGTTTTCTTTTTGATTTATATTTTTTTCTTATCGCGAAGCTTGAATAATTTGAAAACTGTCAAAGCGAGTAATTCCAAAGTTATATTGACGTACAATGTCGATAAGAAAACATTTTAATATATGATCGTATCTGTATAACAAACTGCATATTTGACTTTGCCTTACTTGATTTTAATGAATATAAACTTGTTATTCTATTGGCTAAAATAAAATGCAAAAATATTTTACGGAGACCCTACGAGTACAAGTAAAATCATAAAATAAAAATTGCATCAGATTATGAGCTTGCAGCTGGCATATTAATATTATAAACATTATACAATCGCAAGTAGCTTCCTCAATAAATAGTATAATCGACTTAAATCAGTTACTCAACCCATATCTACATCCAACAGAATTACCAAAACTTCCTTGAGTTCTGAGGTTAATTTGAGCCTATTTCGTTTAAATAACCGATATCAAGGCCAGTTGCTGTTCAACGAGAATGGTCACACCTTTTACTAAAATCAGAGGCATTTATTAAACCAGCCGACAGATTGCATTTTAAACGTTACATCGCTCGTCAATTACGACTTCTGTAGCAGCCGCCTGTATCAAATGGAGCAATGTAGATAACGCACAAAATAATGTGTGAAGTGATAACACAAATCACAGTGTAGCTACTATCGGCCTACGTCACCCGTTGCTAAGACCCGTTGATAAGATACGAAGTAGTTATTTCGACTTAGTTGAAAGGTTGGACCATAAAACGAAAATTAATGAAAGAGAAGATTCTCGATATAAATTAGTAGGTTTTAACCCAAGAATAACTATTTTATTATACGTAGTTTTTTTATGAATAAAATAAATTAGTTACAGCATTTTAGACATAAATGATAGCAATTAAGTTCCACAGATGTCGCATTTGTAATAAAAAGTGTAAAATATTTACCTTGTCGTTTAGGAAATACAAGGTGTTGCAAATGTGACTCCTACAAATCGATTATATTATCATAAATGTTACCATAAATAGCCCTTCCGGTGTCTTGCTCTACCCTCAAAAGGAATAAAACTAAAATTATTGAGCAAAAGACCATTCATATAACTTGGCGCATTGAATAAAATCATCATTTGGGTATTTAAAATAGATATTCATAGATAAGTTGAGTATGCAACGTTAAAATAAAACAAAAACGTAATTAATTAAACAAAGTTAATAAGTTGTCAGCTATAAATGACAAGAATTGTTAATAATTTTACAGGACACAAAATTATAATGATGAGAGCTCCGAAGGAATGAGATAGCGAGTGATGTACTATTAACGATATTTGGTCTAAATTTAGGAGTATTACAGTTCTACCTGAACTTATTAATGAATTGAGGTGATCGATAAATATAATTGATAAAATACTAGTTAAGATTTCTAGAAAAAAAAATAGGAGCAGAATTTGTATTGGACAAAGGTTTCATGCGCGGGATTTTATGGCGGCAAAATGGAGACATTGCCCAAAACATTTTTTTTTATTCTAAAATGTAGGAGCTTTGTACCTTGAATTTTACTCTAATATAATGTTATCATTTTTAATCGCACTCTTAGGTATATAAGCCCAAGAAGCACGTTGTTCCTGACATAATTCGCAGATCTACATTATCTTAATAACAAAGTCAATATTGTACAACTTTATACGTAACGCGATTGTTTCAATTATTTTATTAAGGGAAATTATCATAATAGGTACATATCCTTTTATATAAATGTTGATAAATTAAAATAGAAGAGACTAAATGCCGACACCAACAAATTTTCTAGCCAGATATAAATTCTATAGTTTATTCAATTGTTTATATTATAATAGTAATTTCCATTATTACACAAATTCCAATGGTTTCAATTGTCAATGTTGTTGTGCCGTCTCTAAAGGTGAAAGCACATTCATCCGAGTCAAAGGCGTCAATTTTAGAATGCTGTATTTGAAGTCTCAGGAAATCTCGTATGCTTCTCAGCGTTGCATTGTCCGAATCAAAAGAAAATTTCGTATACAAAAATCTAAAAATCATATTTTTCGACTCATTTGTTGCGTTCATCTGGAATATGTATGCGTTAACCTTAAAAATTTAAGTGCACGGCAAGCTAAATAAAAGCAATTTATTGTAATATCGAATTTCAAACTATTATTTTGCTTTCGTTGACTTTCTATGTGTAAGCAAGAATTTATAAATGTACCTATGACCCTAGGTATAAAACATACCTATATGGTATTCCAAGGCCTAATATTATTCTCCATTTTGTCTTTGAAAATAAGTTGTGTCTGAGAATCTTAATAACATGGCAATCACAATTATTATAATCTTTAGGAAGGAAGTAAGTCATTTGCAAATTCAATAAAAATGAAAGGTTATTCATAACATGCAGTATCTTTATAACGGACATAGTATATCTGAATCTACAAAATGTCATGTCTATCCACAGAAAAACAGTTCACTAAACAGCTATCATATTATAGCCTCATACACGTGTTGTTTTCAGTACATTATCCATTCACATTGACAGCGTCTATAGCTACGCAGTGCACTACTGTTTTCCTACATAAATCGTGCTTACATCCTGATTCAAACGTCTATCAAGATTGTATATGTTTTGCTCACGACTTATCAAAGTACTTAAGACAATCAAGAAATAAATAATTACATAAATACATTAAATACCCATACATAATCATTAATAAGATATCCCATTCGATTCTTACAAAAAGGGTCGCCGTAAGAAATATTTATAAAGTGACGTAAAATTATACCCAGATTTATTTTTAAACTTTATGTGGGTCAGGCAGAGTACCGCAATACCTACGTTCAAATTATACCGAATGATAATATTATATTTTATATGTAAGCCGAGATACTTCGCAAAAATGTGTCAATGTCATAATATAGAATAGTATCTTATCAATAATGTCAATGATAATGTCATTTGAAAACCGGCAGGGCTACTGTTGGTCCAAAAATAAGGAAGGATCCCGATAAGTGGCACTTAACTTACATAGTCTGACAGGTTACATACGATTTTATAATTCTCTAAATCTCCAAAGACTTTTTGCCGTTTACATCCGTGATGTATGGAAAAATCTTAGCACTTCACATTATGATAAAAGTTCGTTCTCAATATTTATCCCGCATATTTTTAATCTATTATATGTTCATTCACACTAATTTCCCTTCTACCTAACCGCATTTTGATTCAATTCATGTAATTTTTTTCATTATCTCTGCACAAAGGACGTGAATAGAGTGCGCATTAGCCACGTGGCTTCATGTAAATAGTAATTAAAGTAGATATGTAAACACTATCACAATAAATTTCAGCAACGGATTATATAATAGCAAAGTACCCCGACCTTCAAATCGAGATATCACTTGAGATTAGTACATTAATAATATTGGTAGGTTTATCACACACGAACTTAAATAAACTATTTATCACTTTATGATAGCACAGTTTCTTGTGTAATAAATAAATAAAATATACCTAGATTTACAGTTTCTTTAGACGTATTTCCCCCTTTTTACTGAGATGTTGATTCTAAGAGATAACGATGGAAAAGGACTGAAGGACCAAGGACAACTATCTTGATAAAGAAGTCGACAGTACAATTTAAAATGTTTCTTAAAAACTCTTTGGCAAAAAACAAACCAATTTTTTTCCTAAAAAGAGATGCTGTGAATAAGAAATATTTTCAGCCAGTTTAGAGTATTAGATCAGATCAGTGGCCTCTAACATCTAAGACATATGATTGAAACAGCAGCCGTGTTAATTTGTATTAGGTAATTTAATTAGTACATGTATGTAAACACATAACAATAGTAATGATATTAAAATTAAGAGAATAGTTCTCATGTTTTTCCTAAATGTGGTTTAAATAATAGGAACCCAAGAAATAAATTTAATGATTACATAAATTTCGCAGTAAATAATAAGTTGAAAATAAATGATTCACGTTGGGATTTTATTTTATTTTCGAATTTCTACGTATTTCCCTTTATTTGTTTTGTTATTTAATTATGACGTAAGGATTGTTTTGTTATTATAAACAAAAACAAAAGCAACTTCCGTTGGTAAGTGAGTATTAATAAAATCTTACTAATGGGTAACGCATAGGTAATTGCGTATTTATGCAGTCATTAATTTAATTTACCAAGAATGGTACTAAAACTATTATAGGATAGCGTTACAATTTTTTTAATTACATGTTTTTTTTCTTTACATGACAAATTGTATCAGATAAGGTAGTCAGCATTTGATAGGGCCTTCCCCGCGTGAATATTGGTTATCATGAAAAACCATGCCTTGGTGTAGAACAAAATTTATACCAATTTTATCAAATCGATTGAAAACATATGCCTATAGGCAAAGTCACATTACATTAGTAAAATGTAAGCATAACACAAAATCAAATAGACACGTTTGCGTTTCCCTACATCGGAGAATTGCGGTCTAGATAAAATTGTGAATTAATTTCATTAATATCGCAAACCAAAGCATAATTTAATATGTGAATGAGTGTCATATGGTTCTGTTATCGGTCTCATATACTGCTGTGCAAATATAACATTCAGTGTTATCTTCATCGCAAGATGGCGACGGTGTAAATCAATGTAACCTCAATTACTTATTAAGAAAGGTCTCGGTTGGAATTTTCCAACGATTAGGTAATGCCAATTGGTTTAAAGCACTTGCTTATTGCTGTCTTAGTTTGTATTGGCTTACAAGTAGTATTAAGAGCTGTAGATAGAATAGAATAGGATAGGCTTTTATTGCCGACGGCAAGGAAATAATATGCATAAGACTATGTATACCATTGTACCAAAAGCCAAGCTTTTAAGTATCGACTTTTCACGGTCCTTAGAACTAATAGTAATAACAATAGGAAAGGAACATATAACAACAGAAATTGCACAACATTTTTGCATAACAATTTGTAAATTAGGTTTTATCTCAATAACCCTGATTAGATTTACTATCTTCAATTAAGACACTGAATAGGCCAAAACGCAGCAAAAATAAAAGACGATCGATGATATATTCTACACGATTTTCCTGTAGTATTTTAATACCTAGTACCAAAATAGTTCTTGATACATAAAGAGTAGGTACCTATTATATTTATGTATAGTATATTTTGAACATAGTATTTTTATATGGGTTACCAAAGAAGGATACTGTGTGAGATTTTGCGAAGGTGTGCTAACGGTGTTGGGTAACGGTAGAGTTCATTTGCTATTCAACTGAACACATCGCGACATCGATACGACGAATACGAATATATGTTCCAAAAAACTTCTTAGTTCTATTCACATATCCGGTATTAGATACTAGATCTATTTTTTTTAACTTATACTGTTCCAGTTTTGGAATAAAGTCTTTCTCGTAGACTTCCAGCGTTCTCGCGAGAAACAGAACGTTTAAACTCCTCTTTTTTTAAGTCGGTTTTAAATTTTTGTCAAGAATTATTGTGGTCGGAAATATGAAGCGTTCGTTTTAATTACTTGATTGATAGTGAAAGTATTATCAGCACATTTGTGAGGCAATCAACAATTAGTATCAGGGGCATTGTGTAAGACTTAAGGATTAGATTGCTCTTTTTAAAGATAAATTACCTTTGGATAGACTGCCGCATATTATAACAAATAAGGCGAATTTAGAATAGAATTGATACATTGATGTGTATAAAGAAATCGGCAAACTCCTTTGAGCTATGCCGCAATAATTTGATGCTAATATCATTAAATGTTAAAATGCAATTAAAAGAACCACTTCATTGAGTGAAAGTAATCTAAAGATCGTTACTCGGAGAGAGCAAGTGCGTATGGAACTGCTTTGATCAGTCCAGCCCAATAGTAAACATTTTTGTCAAGAAACTTTAGTCTTCGTGAGGTGTAAATTGCAGTTATCAAACGTATAAAGATGCCAATTTTCTCTCAAATGTGTTTTTTTATATTTAAGGGCATACTAGCGACCTCATGTAATTTCCATTTCCTCTCAGATTGAACCAACGTTCACAAGTTTAATTACCAATGTCTATTAAAATTTCCTCAAGCCAATTTTCTTACGGACCTTCGAAGGCAAAGAACGTTTTTTTAATCGAACGGCAAGTTTATAAACGAGTCTAGTAACTGCCGGACCTGACCGTACCTATACGACAAATTAATTGTTGCTGCTAAGCGCCGAGACTTTACATTCTATACCATGAGACAGTGGAGCCGCCACTGAACTTTGCAACAGTAAAGTTATTTTTGTCGAGCGTAAAAGTATACTGGAACGCGCAACTCGAAAACCGCTTTCAAAACGAATAGCGCCACATGAGTTATTCATTGACAATTTATTTTCAGGGATTTAAGAAAATATATCTTAAAACATTTTTATATTATCTGATTAATACTATCTTAAGCCAAACAGAACTGCGATACACGTGTCTGCATAATTCTTGATCATTCATTCACCTCACAGGGTGCCACATCATCGCTGTCTTATATTCTTCACCAATCGTGTCATGTAGAATGTGACGCACAGCTTCAACAGTTTGCTAATTAACTAAACTCACAATGCGACAGCTGTGCGGCCATTTGATTTTGGACTTTATGACACCGGCACTAATTATTATAATTGCCCAAGACGTATGCGGCTTGAATGAACGTTGTATGCGTAAACATTAATCAATGCCATGGGTACGCCTGTGAAGGTCATCAAGATCGTGGCGTTAGATGCAAATGTTTTATAGATTCTAATCGAACCAAATAGTTCGGATACGTTAAGTACATATTTACTATCAGATACGATATCAAACACCATTATTCTTCGACATATACAGGCCTGAGTTGTGTATTTCGAACAAAAATAGTACCGCGTGGCATGGTAATCAGTCGGCCTATTATTTAATAACAAGCTCGAGTATTTCGTCACTTTACCTGTCGCAATACGACTGGCCGGCACTAGATCTCCAAACTAAGATTAGATGAATTCTAAACAAGTCGCCACGACCAAATATTTTAAATATCTACGAGACGGAATAGTTACGTCTTTATGTTTTTATTCAACACCGTAGATCGTAGCGAGGGCGTGTCAACGTCATGTGACCGCGAGATACACACTTACTAATAATAAACAAGTTGGATCACGACCATCGACGTATTTCTTTCGGCGAGTATTGGAACGGACGTTGCATAACAGCAATGTATCGAAACTTTGAGATTACATCGTTACAAAATCGTGGATTGAGCGTATAATAATGTTTTTATTATCATTTATCGGTCGTGTCACAGCCGATTGGGATAACGTGTGCCACTGCGCAGTTCGTCCAAATGCGTAGCACTTGGGAAATATTTATGGAATCACGAAGGTTTCTTTGTAATATAGGCAAATATTCGTATTTTCCTGCTCCGTGTTTGTTCACACTACAGTTTAAAATCCACTTATCATGTACTCTGGTAGGAAATTCCAGAGCGTATTAATCGAGCTTCTGAAAGAATTGTTGTGATGCGTATGAAATGAAACTAATTAATTTATTCCAGAGCAAAATTTTATTACCATTTGCGGTAGGTAATGCTTCATAATCCAACATTAAGTAGGAATTAACGTTTATAATGTCTTAAATGTAATAATTAAATAATAATTGAGCTCATTAACACTGAATCAACTGTATATTCCACAACTAAAACTTTAGCCTTCATATAAAATTAAAAAAAAAAACGCGTAAAAGATGGGGATTATGTTTATGACTGAAATCCGTAACGAAAACTTTAATGTAGAGCATAACTAGGTCTGATAATGCATTTTCTTAGACGATGACGTTTTAATATGTCTGGTCAATCAAATAATGGCGACAAGAAAATTGGCAGCTGTGTAGCCGGAAAACTCGTATGGCGTGAGTTCAGATAGTTTAGCGGTTACTCGCCAATACATAAGAACTCTATATAACGATAGTCTGCACGATTCAATGTCAGCATTTGTAGTATTCGTGCCTCAGACGTTAATAAGGACAGTATTAAAAATCGTATAAATATATATCACGAGATAATTATGCGCACACTTGCGAGACACCTAAACAGATATACAATGTGTCATTAGCAACAATAGAAAACTTTGCACTTGTAATCACAAGTGTTGGTCACAGAATTATAAGTGAAGAATCGGTTAGGTTAAGGGTTTTCCGCTGTATAAAGTAACACAGACTTCCTATAAAATATTTATTCATTGGTATTTACTTATTTAGTAAAAATGATCTGGAATCCTGGATAATTTAGATGTGTAAATCCATTTTTGCACATTTTAATTATGCATAGCAAATGTGTGTGTGTCTAAAAAGATTTAGTTGCATAAACGAGAATTTGTAACTTTATGATGTTTGTAAATAATGCAAAAAAGTATAAATACATATTACGTTTTTATTACAGTGTGTTTACAATATAATAACACCTTGTTATTGTTTTTTCACAATCGAAACGATATAGGCTTGAGATGATTACTATAAACACGATTTAACACGGTGGCATTATGCCACCTTCTTGCACCGAACAGCAAACTTGATGGACAAATGCCAACTGATTCATATTGAGGAATGCCCTTAAAAATATTTTCTAAATCACTTACAGAATAGTTCGTAGAATACCGATGAACAGACTGTAAAACAACGTTCTAAAGCTCGTTGCGATTTTACGCATTTAAAATGTTTACAAGAAGTGTATTTTGTTGCCGTATGACTCAATAATGTAGATTACGAATTTTGTGCGAAAATTAGGTTATTCGGTGCCATTTTTATGTTGATACAATACCCTTTAGTCTAGTCAGACACGGCCTATTTATTTTGTTTTAATGCGCGCTTTGTCAGTCCCATATTTCTTCTAGGCGTCTTATCTATTCGAAGGATGTCTGGTAGATACCGTGGTGAGCTGGGCAGCTCATTGTCATTCATTGTACAATGGTCAGTCTTAAGAGTGTATATGTATAATAATAGGAGACTTCTAAAGCAATTTCGCTAAAAGAATCTCAGATTTGACGTCAGAATGGTTAGAACAACATCCTTTTAAGCAAAAGTAATGCCAAAAATTATCCAAAAAGAACACGAAGAGTCTGTTCATAGCCCAAACCCTAAAAGAGGATCTACGCCACATTTTTGTTAAACGCTAATTTAAAAATATGGCTTATTTAAGGCACATTACCCATTTGATCAAAAAATGGGAAACCAAATTCCTATATATGAATTAATCAATGAAAAAATCTTACCTTCCATCCAGCAGATGAGTTACTATCTCCCTTATCCTTAAAATATGGCACATTCTGAACCATCCACTCGTATATCTGTGACAACGTCAGTCTGTTGTCTTGTGCGGAGGTGATGGCTTGTGTTATGAGATCAGCGTACGAGAGGTTGCCCCATGCGTTCCTACGGGAAGAATTCTTCTTTGTGGCTGTTGGTAGAGGCGGAGCACCTGAAATTAATTGCCCGAATTTAGACCACAGTCAATTGTTTATTTAGAGGAAAATTGGAGAAACGTCTGTGAGTGCACTGTTTTATGTACCTGTAATGATAATCCCAGGCATTTGTTTTTTTAGCTGGCCCTATATTTTAGTAATGCTAAAATGCCCTTAAGACTGTTTTAAATAAGTCACGACTGCTTTATTTATGCGCTTTATACTAAATCATGACGTTTTTAAATATTACGGAATATTAAACTTATTGAAAGACCTCCTACTACCTGACCTAACGCTGTAATCAACAAAATAATAATGAAAGAATATCTGTATCTTAGTGAGTCAGCTATCTAGATAACTCCATCATATTATCTATCGTACGTTCGCATGCATGACTTGAAAAACTTGAATGGATCGTTACAAGTCTGACTGAATACGTAGAAAGTTTCTAATGTTAAATGCGTAGTAATGACGTCATCATTTCAATAAATTATAGCAAAAAAATAACCTCTGAGATTTTTTTACATAACTATAAACATACTACGCATGAGTATTGTCTAGCTTACCAAATAATTAGGAGTCTCCAAAAAGAAATGTACCTTAGGACTAACAAAATTGAGTTCAATTTTATACATATGGTATTATGTACTTAATAGTAAAGCAGTATAAACGATTTTAGTTCGGTACAGCAACAGGTGAAATTCCAAGGAAATTCGTGCCTACCCCGCCCTCTTGTAGGGAATGACAGGCAAATAAGCTACCTAGGTACCTAGCTAATCTAGTCGTAACATGGTATTATAACTATCTATGCATATTTGGATGATCTAGCATGTTATGTATAGTATGATATGAGTAATTTGGAATGAGTAACTGATAAAAAGATTTAATTTATACCATAAACGTAAGAATGTATTACATTATAATTTATGTAGAGAAATGTTATGCACTTTGTTGTAGCTTGGCTTGTCATTTTTCTTTTTTACTTCATTTAATTGTTACGTTCTAAAGATTATAACATTATGAAAATTTAAGATACTTTTAAGTTCAATCTAGGTCTAATCTTTAGCGTAAAAAATCTTTCAGTTTGTAATTTATTCTTAGATATTAAATAATTGGGAAATGCGTATTCTCAACATAGTTTGTGTGGCTTGTGATTTTTTATTAACGCCTCTAAGTTCAAAAAAGATTAACGTTGCAGAATAAATATTTATACCTTTCATTTTACTTGCAACTATACTGCTTAAAATGTCAAAACAAGTTAATATGAAACTAGTTCCTTTAGATAAAATAAAAAAATCTCCTAAATTTGTAAATGCCTGAACAATTTTCATGTAAAGTTAATCACTAGAATGCTTAGAATATTGCAAAAGAATATCTTTCAGGATTTCGATCCTGTCGAAAGTGCTACTTTCCAGTTTATAGAAGGTATTCTTGAACACCCCTGTTTATTAGTTGGTTAAAAAGAGAAGAAATAACAGAAGTAAGTCGGAGTTTGTGCCGCGATTTTCTTTTATTAAATTGATAATTTTCGTAAATTTTTAATTCTGTAGTAATATGTCTAAGCTGATTTGCACTGTTAAACTGTTTAGTAGATTTTAAAACAAATTCAAACCGAAGCACAGTGTGAACATGATTCACACTTATTAAGCACGTAATATTAATAGCCATCTGAAACTACATAAAGTTTATTCACCAAAGAAAATGCATATATTACAGTAAGTAGGTACCTATTGAATGTCTTATAATTAATTACAATGTAGTATTTGAATGTAGTCTTATTAGAATATTTTTCATTAAAGACTCATTTTTTGCTTTATCTTCCGTAAAACTCATCGTTTAAAAATTTTTGTTACTTAAAAGTGAATAAGTAGTTATTACACCTATGCCAAATGTTTTTTAATAGTACACAATAATTGTGATTGACACACTTAATTGTACGTTTTTAATAATTATCCTCTTTTAATTTTTGACGCAAAGGAAGGAATTTAAGTTGCCGCGGTTCACAATTCCCAAACGGATGTCTTGATATGGTATATTTATAATTTCAGCTATGAGTACAGAAAAATGTTTATTAATTCTTAAATCTTTTTTTTTGCTGCTGTCTAATTTTGACATCTACTGGTCACACTTTTCTCTTACTAATCAATGCGTCTATCATTATAATTTTAGGTTTAACAACTGATCAACAATCTTTAAGGCTTTTAAAACCGCGGGCGAAGAAAGAATGCTGAAATAATTATTCTGTGCTCCGATTATTTACGTCTTTGAATTTCACGAGTTTTCCTTCCACCGAAATATTTTCTTTCCCGCCAAGTTTCCCAGGGACCTTCTATTCTTTCATTCGTCTCTTCACCGCATATCACATTTGATATCTGATAATAATAATTACGCTACGTAATGAATACAAAGATACCCTGTTAGTTTATTATCTGCATCAGAGAGTTGATAATTCACAAGAATGAAAGATAAAACCTTAAAAGTGCCAATATCCATTTGAGATCTGGTCATTGATACGGTGTCACTTAGAAAATTGTGTATAAATCATGATATACCGAATCTAATAAAACCTTACATCATGAAACGGCATGATATTATTAATTTTGTACACGTGATTAAAATTAAATCGCAACCTTTCCATAGTCATACTTTTTAAATATAAAATTGTATTGAAAGAATTAAGTCGTCATTACAAAATGTTCGATTGTTAAGAACAGGAAAATATAGGTCAATATGTATTTAATACCCAAGTACAGAAACGTGCGGGAATCAAACCTGGGGTTGTGAAAGGGTAGCTATAAGCTACTGCGCTACTCATCACTTTTGATTTTAGATAACTTTGCCATCATTATATTATGTCTTAGGTACATACTTACACTAATAAATTAAGTGAATTGAATAAGCATATTAATTATGTATACTATCGAATTAATTTACTATTTTAAAATTGCACTTAAATGACATGTTTCAATGCATCCTGTGTGTACCTATTTGCCTATTGGTGCTTTATTTAATGATGATTCATTTGAATTAATTATTAAAACGTAAGCATGTTGATATTATTGTTTTTGCGACTTATTTGTATACATGTAAGTTACACCAATGTGCGTAACCGTACACTAAGGAATGTTAGAGCCAATTTGAGGTGCCTACTCAAATGATTACCTACTTTTAAATATATTATTAATTCTTACAAACTGTGGTTTAACCAAATAAACTTTATTCATATCAGACAAGCAAGCATACTTTGACTTGTTTTTTATTGGATTATCAGACGAGGAGTGCGTTCTCGGACTACCTACGCAGGTCGACCTAAATAGCAGCGCGTATCGCGAATGCGACCTCACAGTATCGTTTCGATGGACAAATGGTATTTACCACTCAGATTCTGATTGGAGTTCTTCTTGGAGCCGGTGTCGTCAGCCGCTTCGACGTAGTTGTCTGGCCTTGGTAGCGGCCACGTGTTGGATCGCGCGCGCGTTTGCGGCTCGAATCCGACCTCTGTCAACTCGCCTAAAGGCTCCAACTCGAGGGTTCCGTCCAACTCGGAGTGGCCGCCCTGCGAAGACCACGGGCTCTGGTAACCACCGCTCCCTTGCAGAGACATGATGCCGGCTTTATCTCGTCCAGTGGAATTTTTCGGTAGGTGTGTCGATACGAGCGCTCACCGGCGCGTGCCGATACCGGCCGTTAGCATCTCAACGCGCTCTCCTTTCGGATTTTTTCACCGATTTCTTTCTATTTCCAGAATCGTCGGACCCGGATCGCGATCCGTAAAGGTTATCTGTCTTCTGCTTATCGGCTCTATTATTTGAAGCCAATAACATGTGTGGCGTCTCGCTAACGTTCATAAACAGCGATGTGCGTAAAGAGCGTCAGCCGTCGGGCCGCTCCCGAGAGGTGATTTTCGCTAAATATAAGCGCGGGCGAGGCGGGGGCGGGGCACAGACCACGTGAGCCACTACGCGCCGATTTTCCAATTCATCACTGGCGGGCTAGAGACGCGATAACCTTGTAACGTGGCTCAAATCATCGAACAACGGGTATACTATCGTCTAAGGTCGTCAGCGGCTCGAAGGTCCCGAAAATAACAAAATTCAGACGTCCTCCAGAGTTCTGTTTACACTTTGTAACTTTTCCACACTGATAAGAGTTATCACTGGATCCTTCGGAGGAGTAAATCACGTGCAAAGTCCTGTTTTAAGGCATAAAAGTAGAGGGATAACACTAAAAGTTGTTTCACTACAGTCCACGCGGTCAGCGATAGTTAAAACTGCGTAATAAGCAGAGCAGTGCGCGTGACGCGGCAATTCGTCCTCGGCCGAGAACGGTCGCACGTACACTGAACCGCGTCGCGAGGCGCGCCGCTTGTGCAAATTCCGCTCAGCGGGCGCCGCGCTGCGTGCGGAGAGGAGGGCGCGGGCCGCGGAGGCCGGCGGAGGGCGCTGATAGAGAAGTGGCGTCGTATGACCGCGCTCGACGCTCAGCGCTCCACGCTCGTGCTCGCTGCACACCACTGCGAGCCGCAGGCACTGCTAGACCACACTCGACAATCGAGACACACTGCCCAGTAGCTCATTCGCTAGACAGAACGCTGCCTTTTAAAAGTTAGGACATACGATACAGATTTATTTATTTCTTATTTTAAGTAGGTCGGTAGAAAGTTGTAGGTACACTAAAATGCTTTAAGAATACTATCATATCTAAAATAAAATAAATTTTCCAATCATGAAACAAAACTTCTAATAAAAATATTTATTCTGTGATTAAACATACTTATTAATTCTTTAATTACTAGTTGGTCAAGACAAATTAAGTAGGTAATTAAAAGCTAACATTGTAGGCACACTAGATACCTTTAATTAATAAACTAACATTGCTTAGGTACTCAATAATTCGATACTAAACCGTATAATTGTTACTAATTAATTGCATGCAGTTTATTACTCACATAAATCAATAAATTACGTAGCAAGTAATGGTATAGGCAAGACTATAATTGTAATGCACTTTGTGTTAAAGATTAAACTTTATTATCTTTGGCGGGAATCGAACCCGGAACTTTTCCAACACACCACAACTCAGAAGTAACTGTGGTCCAACGAGATCTTAGCTATTTGAAGACCGTAATTTATAAATTATACAAAAGTATATTGTAGTCGTTTAAATGATTTCTGGAATATGAGTTAGAACTATTAGCTCAGGTAGGTACAGGAAAATAGTTTTGAACTTTGGACGGGTTGCGCTGAAACTAAACATTGGACGTACAATTATCAGCTAAATAAATAGAAAATATAGCTCGTCATTAGATTACCTAATAATGTATAAATAAATTTAAAACTAATCTCGATTATCAAACACTAAAACTATAAGGCCATTAAATACTATCTTCCAATTTAAAAAAAATAACAATTTAAGGAGTAAAAATGTGTGTACACCAAATTTAATTTTTATTAACTCTGTAAAATGTTGGGGTACAATAAAGTTGTTTTTTTCCTAACCTGTAGTGTCCTACCTGCCGGACAATAAAAAAAATAAAAGTTAACTTAAGAACATGATTTAAAGTAGGTATTTAATTCTTATTGTAATTTATTTTTCTAGGTAAGTTAAACATATTCGTTTAACCTTAAATTCACAAAACGAACCTAAATATTGGTTAAGGCTCATAATTTCCCGCTCGATAATAATTTCACGTGTTAATGGGGTCTTTAATTTATTTGAGGGCAGAAGCCTCTCACTAGCCTCTCTGCTATAATTAAACAGTTCTAATGGTCATTAGAGAAGATTAACTGAGTGCACATGTTGAGGTTCGCTTAGAAATGCCCAGTGTATAAGAAATAACTTCTAGAAACGATTTGAAACTTTGGTTATCACTGGTTTCTTGTTAAAATGTAAGTTCTACAACACTTTCCGAAATAAAAGAGATTCTCAATTCGTCGGAATCTTTCATATTTTTTTATTTAAGTATTTTTCCCGATTTTATTCTAAAACGCTTTGACGAATTTAGAAAATGCTTTTGACGGATATCAATTAATAAATGTTTGTTTCTTTTTTGCACTAACATTGTAGTTACTGTTATCAGCATTCTGAATACAAAAACATCCTAAAAACGTTACCAAAATCTAAGTTAGAAACCGAACCAGACCTTAGAAGTCGGTACCGTTTTGATAAAATGTTGTCGAATGAAAAACGAACCCGGGAATCGAAGTCGCTGTACGTTCGGCACTCGACAGATACCGTACAAGCAAGTTGAAGCATTTACAGAATAGGATTCTCTTTATCGACGACACAGACGCGATTCAAATACGGACAGGACATTTCTTAATGCCATACAAATGCAACATGACTGTGGAAATTGAAGTCATTTTAAGAGATCGTTTCGTATAGTGAGTAGTGTGAGTACGGGCGGCTGCATTATTATCTCACAATATACATTATTGTGAGATTGCAGCTATAACTATAATATATTCGAATACTATTTGACTTAAACTTGTAAAAAAAAATAGAAATATTTCGCTCTGGGGAAGGACGTCGTACCTAATGCTCAAGTAGTGGCCATCAATGTACCACTCGACACGTGCAATTGAAAATATAAGCTAATTATAACACTATAAGAACAATTATTGAGTAAAATACTATCAACAATCAGCATCGTTTATGTTGTCCGTTTCCTTTTGGGCAAGATCTCGTCCCCTCTCTCTAGGAAGTAGGATATCACATGATATTTCCTACACTTCATAATTTGTGTTTCTCCTACACTATGATTAATGTTTTGTAGGGTAAACGGTTTGGAGATATTGGTGGCCATCGGATTGTGGTATACCTACGTTTGTGTTTTGTTTTACGAGTCTACTGTCTAGTACAATGTTCAGATTATGCATGTTATTTATTCTGTTTGGACCGTATGTAAATTGTACACAAATTAAATTATTGTATTTTTTAATAATAAACAAAATATATATACCCCTCGGGGCAAGTCGTTACCTCATCATGGGGATAACGCAAGACCTGAGGGCATATTAGTATGCTTTTTCAAACCTTGAGGTATAAATAAAAAATGTATCTGAAGGTCTATGTAGGAGCATACATCCGCAGGGCAGCTTGTGGCGAGCTGTTTGTGTGTGGCGACACTACGGAACCTGATTGCCCCAGGGGGTTACTCTTCATGAGGACTCCCAGCTCTTTCTTGCCTTTCTTGCCTCTGGCTGGTTAGAGGGGGGTCGCAAGAGCTATATGCTCGGGGGTGGAAGTGTCTAATGGCGTAATAACGAGGAAACCCGCTCCGGGTCTGTGACCCGCGATGGCGAAATCGGTGTCGCACCTCTCTACACCCCTTAGCCTTTACTCTCTGGTGTTGCCCACCTGCTGCCTATCGTGGCGGTATAATAGGGGGCCCATCTTGGAGTCGGCGAGTCACCGCCTGCCAATTTTAATTGCATTTTCATGTGTTGAAAGGCAGGTGCCATAGTTATCCATAGTTTGAGAAATAAATACATCCAACATATCCTATCCATAGCCCAAATTCGTTTTATCCATAATTTACAATAGTTTTGTAGCTACCTTGGGCCGTCCATGTCTGTTCTTTCATAGAGCAGGGGTGGATGGCCCTTGGTAGTTGCCCCATCACATATTAGATTAATGTTCTCAACAAGGCCTCTGCATGCTGGACCTGTGTCCCCGTATAAGCCTTTAAAAAGGACCGGGTTTCTTCCCTTGAAGTTATCCCGTGAATTAAAAGAGAAACAAAATATTAAGTTTATTTTCTGTGGTTGTGTGTTGATAATAAACATTTGCATTGATTCTTAAGGTAGGTGTGTGGTGTTCACCAACAGTTAAGTTTTTTTATCGAAATAGTGTCAGTTTTCTATAATTCTTAAAACAACACAAAACATCTTAACGTGTGGAAAGTTGTGCGTATTTTTACTTTTAATACCAATTTCCAATACCAACGCCTAATAAAAAGTAAGGGTGGTTTAAAGTGACAACTTTGCTACGAGCGCTACGGCTACGCTGCGTAACGGCTCCTTCATGAGATTTTGAAAACATTTTGAGTGACTGCTAAAAAAAATTACGTAAATATATTAAAATTCTTATAACGTAATCATACTTTTTTGATAAAACTAAATTCATTATTTCTTTAATTAATCTTTAATTTAAACTCATAAATAATTGTGACAAAAAAGTTACAATGTTAAAAATACCTCTACTAATTATTACTATGGAAGTCTTAAATAAAAATGTTTAAACTGTACTTATTTATAGAAGACGGAAGACTAAAGGGCAAACTAATACGGTAGAACAAGCCATACAAAGTAGTAGTCAATTTGCATAGGTGTTAAAGCAATAAGAGTAACTTGTAAATCCCTATGATTTATAAAATTTACATAAACGTAATTATAATAGTATGATTTATTATCGTGTCAATTATCTATGATAATATGCTGTGAATCTAGTGTTTGTAAATAAATGGTTTATCAAAGTCTTTTTGATATAGATGCGATTAATTAATGAAAAAAGAATATCAATCTATGATGTAGAAACTACAAAATTGACGTTACGTTTTCTATCTAGACACAAAAAGTAATTTTGCAAAAGGCACTTTTCAAATTAATCGCGACCAATTCTTTTTAATTAATATGAGTAGAGGTCAGGTCATGCCCCATTACTTAAATCTCCCTTCAAAAACTTCACTCATCATGTCAAACTCTTTTCATGAAAACTGCATCGGAAAAATTATGAAAACATTAGACAATCCGTTCCAAGGTTTACAATCTCGAACAAACAATGCACAATTCTATTTATCACTGACCTAGCTCCAATGTATCTCCAATGGAAACAAGCTTTCCTATAAAGGGTCCTTCAGTTATTTGCCCCTTAACCGTAACCTTGGACTTTCGAGTGTAGTTCCCGTGCACGTGTACCTAACTAGGCACTCTCTAGTGGAAAGATGTACAATAATTAGACATACGCAGTATCGTGAGTACGTATAGCAATTATGACTGGCGTGTTGATTAGTAGATGTCTGCATAGTTTGTGGATTAATGACAAACCATCGGCTTTACTGTTTATTATGATAAAAAATGAATTGTTAGTAATGGAGTTATTTTACCGAAATTAAAATTGAAATTAAAATCTTTTGTTCTTTATTTTTTGTGGTGCGGTAAGTAGGTTGATAACGCTCAGACAGCTAAAAACATGTGAAATAATGCAAAATTCAAGTTTAAGAAAATCAAAACTTTAAACCTACCTAGGAGCGCTTGGATTCCATAAAAAAATATAATTTATTATACACGGTCAGATAATAATAAAGACTGCAGCATGGTAAGTATAAAAATATTATTTCGCTAATGCAACGCTAAACAGACTAGATGCGGAAGGCCTATCGAGATACACAAGAAAACAATTTCACCTTTTCTATGCTATGGCATCAAAGATTTACAAGCGTTACATTAGACTATAATTTTATCACCTTTTTCGCATGATTACAAAATATGAAGTGCATCTTCATGTTTTTTGTTAGTGTTTGCCTTTCAGACATGCGGTGGCGTGTAATCAGTCAATCAACTTAGCTTATCACAGACAGGATTCTCTACGTTTTAGACCAAATTGATCGAGTGCTTGCTGTCGAAACACTAAATGCACAAACTATTTTAAACTACGAGAATATCCTGGTTTTATTATTTTGTATACAATATATATTTTTATCATTTAAATAATTCCAAATTCCATGATAGTCCTTATTATTCCAAAACTTGGAAATTCATATTGTTTAAAATGTTATTCAATGATTGAGAGTCAGGACTCAAGAGTTTGAAAGAAGGCGATATTCTTCATTCATACTTTAACGCGAGTCAAATTAAAACGCAAAACTTAAAATTGTATCAATGGGCATCGAGCTTTTATTCAATTCTAAGATCAATCAATCTGCACGGTAGCTAACCATAATCCGGTCAATTTAATACAGGTAGTTAATTAAATAATTGATTGATTGGCACTAGTTGCATCTCAGTTGATTACTTGCGGTGATAAATGATGCCAAACGCGCCACTTGGTAGCGCCGTGTCATTGGCTATTATTTTATTTGACACAACAATGTCATGATGACACGTAAAATTTTATAGTATCTGTGATAGATTGAAGTAATCAGTCTCTTTATGAAAATAATGTCTACTATTCATTACAAGCACATAATTATCGTTTCTCAAGTAATATCGTTCAAATGAAACGTTTCAACAAATGTGATAACACTGTCATCTGTTGATAACTTGTATAATCGGCTAGCGAGATTGTGTAGGAGCTACATTCCATACTACTATCTTAGTTCCTGAAACAAATGATAGATGGCGCGCAAAATTTACGCGCTATGATAACAGATGGCGCTTTAGAGGATTAACTTAACTCCCGTGAGATCGAGTACGGCATCCTTCCCAAAGTTATACTTGACATGGAAAATCGGGAAAAGCCATCCCGGACACGATTCAGTCGGTTCGGGGCACTCAGCGCGCGAACTCCCTAACATATTCCCAGTTGGTTTACCACAAAGGGCTGAGTTTAGTGGATGCGCCTTCATATTTTACTCCTACCTTTGTATCTTTAAAATTAATTTATTTTAAAAATATTCACTTTTCAAGTAAATTTAACTTGTTTTCGCCGCGAAACAAACTTTTTAAAGTACTCTTGAGAGAAGTGTGGATTTACGAAGACTTTGCCGGATATAATGATCGGTAAGTATTATACTTGTGCATTTAGAATTTTGGTGAATTCTAAAGGTTTTTGGGAACCCACTCTGACTATAAATAAAATATGTATTCTTTTTTGAACGTTAATTATTTGCGCCGGCCGGCGAATTGTTAGTTCTAGTTGAATTAAAAAATGTGTCCTTGTTAAAAGTTAATAACTACAGGTACAGTTTAAATTTTTCCGAAAATAAAATCTAAAGGCATCAGGAAAATGGAATTCGTATTTTTTATGTAAGATAGACCCGCGGGACACTTATGTGCGTCTCGGGCTTACTACGTTGTAAAATATGTAACGGTTTAAAAACGTTTATTATGACTAATGAAGTCAAATAAGACAAAAATTAAGGGCAGGAAGCCGGGAATGAAAAAAATACGGTAAATTTTTTGTCTAACTAACTTTTATACGTGCCTTTAACTTCGACTTAATATGATATATTATTAGGAATTCAGTTTTTATTAATCTGTTATTAGACTACCCTTAGTTAAGTTTGTACGCCGGGTCGATGTTGAAGTCATAGTTACTATACGAGTACGAGTAGTTAGTTTAGTTGTTGCTTTTTGGCACATTATATGGAAGGAATCGAGTTTTTTTTAAGGTTAAATTTTAAGTGGTTTAAAATTAAATACCTATTTAAGACCTACTTAAAATATTGTAAGCAGTGCTGACACATAAAGTATTATAGAAGTGCTAAATATGTAGTTGGTCTGAGCATCTGCTTTGACTCATTAGAGTATAAGAGCAATCGATCTGGCTGGTTTGGGCTAGTCAAATCTGATCTAAGTCATCTATGCCATGAAAAGAAGAAGCAATGTATAGGACAGAACATTCAACTGCATCCAACGTTCAATTTAACGTTCTGTGATTAAATTGTACATAATGGGTTGGTGACTTTAGTGTAGCCAAGTATCGAAACAGGCTGTGTCAATTTTATCACACGTGAAATCAAATAAAATGGAGTCATAATTTGTAGATCGTCAAGGGCCCATTTTATAGCAGTGTTTATAGCATGACAATAAAGAGAAACTCGAACTGCCAACTGGGCGCTTACTTAGAGTTCTTAAAAAAAGACTGAAGCCTTTGTGGGACCGAGATACCACTATACATACAGTACACTGTAATACTCTGTCTCGCTTTTACAATAGCGACGGAACTGCTTTTGAAAATCATAGTGCAGGTATAGAGTTATAAGTACTGAACCCAAAGGATACGGTAAAAGACTCATTTTGAAGCGTATTTCATCTGTTTTGTAATTGCTGTCTCAATAAATTGGTAATTGCGTCCAGGGAACAAAGCTAAATAAAAAAGGGTCGTCGATATTGTAAAATTACGTTCTGTTTGATCAATCAGTAGTTCTCCCTGAAAAGAATATTATGTGACTCGAAACTGATTTTGATTGGCTTGTAGACCCAGACAGTATTTTGTTTTAACTATTTATAGAATTACGTATATTGCATTTATTGAAATCCTAACTACAAATTACAACTAATAATTTTAACTTTGCAACACAAAATGCATTCGAGCAAAACATAGATTAAACGATTTACAAAGATTTTTAAATGAAATTTTTTAACTTGTCTTTCACAATTGAGATTTTACTAGCCTCTATACAAATATAATATATACTATTACGTAATGAACCTGCCGTATGGATTATTTCATGAAATATCGCAAACGAGTAAAGGTATGTCCCTAGAGTGCCTTTTGTCCCTTTTCCCAAATACCTTTGATATCACACACCTGTTGTTGCTAAGGAACGTTTTTTATTGCCAGAATTCTTTTGGAATTGTCTTTTAGTTTCTGTTTTTACTTGTACGAGGACGGTTTCGGGAAGTTATTGTCTGAATGCTTATTTGCGTTGTTTTGTCCAGATTTTATTCGTTTATCAAGGTGCTTAAATTACTATCCTTGCTTACCGTACTTTGCAGAGTATTTGTGTGATGGGGCAATTATTTTCGCAATCCAAAACTAAATGCCAGTGCTTGACTTTCAAATTAACTTGGATGGTTAACTTGTTTCCTTTAACTCTACGGTAAAAACTATTATCACCATTCCATTGAACTAATAATTATATTACAAAAGTAATGCTCTTTTATAATTATATTTTTTGACAAGTAAGAAAACTTTATGACACTTAGATTTAGGCCGCTTGTACGTGATGCATGGGTATACCTTAAACATATTAACGTAAGCAATAGTAAGCAATACAACAAGTCATGTGTCTACTCACTCGATGTAATCCCTTATTCACCTTTCCGTCTGTAGCTGACCTAATTCCCCCAGAAATCTTACGACAAATCATGGTCAACAGTCTATAAATTAATTTCCCTTCCTTTGAATTGATTACCTTAAACTTGGGTCACGTTTAACGTTCATCTGAACTTATCTACAATTACAGCGGCCGCCATTGTTTAATATTCGCCGACAGTTTGTCCGCTTTAAGTTAAAATTAGAGAACTTAGTGATAGCTTACTTCTTGGACTGTTGTAAGGAGTAATGTTAACGGATTTGTAAAAAGTTTGGGTGTAACAAATTTGTACAAAAGATTACTTTTAGAATGCTTACAGAAAACTTGCCAACAAAAAAAAATCTCTAATCACAAAAAACTTTGACATAAGATTTGCGCTTTATTCTAGTTGACTCCTAAAATATATCATCGGGGTAGTGTAATTAAATACAATTACCGAAACCTATTAAAAACCTAGAGTTTGAAATTAAGCCACTATTCTTTGTTTGGAATTGCAGAAAGCTTCAATAGCTTGAAAGTAATTTTCGAACGCTACGATAGTTACGAAAACACCATATTCATTTGAACTGTAAAAGCCTTGTGAATTTGGGTTCTCGTTAGTGAACCTTACTTACTCAATAAAGCAGATATCTGTCTGTTGATGGAAATTCATCAGTAATTCCGTGTACCTAAGATGCTAATATGGAATTTGAATAGATAGCTAACTTCGATATTTGTAATATCTGTTTATTTGAGATCTAAAATTAAAAGTTTTAAATCGTCTAACTAAAACGCAATTGCTGAATTGCAAATGCTCATTACTTTCCTATACAAATAAAGGGGATTTTCCAGTTAATTACAGCCCTTTACGTCATTTCTAAAGACTATGTATTATGTAGATAAGTAATTCTATAAGGATTGGTTTGCGTTGAAGCTGAAATACGCGTGAATTCGATCCTGCCCGTCGCGCCCTTATCTTTTCCCATTTTCCGCTGTCAACGAGAACGCGGTTTATGCATTGTTATACTTATGCTTTGAAAATCCGGTTACTATCAACTGCCTGATATCGGCCGCTTTATAAAGTCGATAAGCTGTTTTTAACAAATAAAACTTTTCTCTTTGTAACTGACGAAATGTTGGATTCATAGCTTTTGTCATAAAAAAATGTTCGCAAATTCATTAGATGTTTA
This sequence comes from Chrysodeixis includens, assembly GCA_941860345.1. NCBI lineage: Eukaryota > Metazoa > Arthropoda > Insecta > Lepidoptera > Noctuidae > Chrysodeixis > Chrysodeixis includens. The sequence goes on from OW796094.1 coordinate 13,820,517, forward strand.
TAAATTGCTCAAGCTCATATCGATGCAGAAATATGTTTTCAGAAGTATTGATTTTAGGACTAAATTAACTATTAAATGAAGTTTAAAGTAAAGCTACTGAGCTCAAAGAGAAAGAGGGATATAAACATTCTCTAGGGCAGCCTTCACAGATAAATAAGTTAATTAGAGATGTTTTCCTATTAAAGTCTAATAAAACTTGGTAATTGCTGTGCGCGAGCCTCATCCTAAGTAACCTCTTTGAGATTTAGTTTTCCGTGTTTCACAAATAGTATCTTCCTTCTTTATGTCAGGCCATAAATTGAGGAAGTCCAAGGGATTGCCTTTTTGTTTGCAAAATGAAAAGTTTTTGTACTGGATTTCCTCAAGTAAAGAATTACAGTGAAGTCTAAATACTTTTTTCTTTTGTCACTAAATTGTATTTGAGGGAATTGAAATATGATATTTGATTCTTTATAATTATAATGGTTTTCCAAATTAGTGAAAATTATTACTTAAGCAAAAACGTACACAATCTTGATTATAATTATAATTGACATATCAAAATTAGATCGACTATTCCAGACACTCTTACCTACACGTGGTCTACGCAAGTAACAAACGTGAGTTAGTATAACTTGCCAAATACATTTAATACGAAACACAGCGCCATAGAACGCTTGCTAATTAAACTTAGTATGTTACACTTTGTGTTTGGAATGTATGAGTTCGTCAAAGTTTGCACAACTAACACTTTACGTGTCAGTAATTACGTATCGTACTACACAACTACTCGTATAGTTCGTCGCATAACAACGGTGATTCTGTTACACGAACTAAACTTGTAAAGTCGGTATGCTTAAGGCTTTCTACAAGTATGTGTTTTTAAGCAGGAGAAGAATCGCTTTGTCAAACGTTAAGACAAGGTAAAGGAAACCTTTAGTCTTTAAATACACATATCTGTTCTTGGTGGTTGGAACTCAAACTTCTACTGAAAAAAAAATACAATAAGTCAGACTATGTGTAAGTTAGTTTCGGATGAATGGTTTGACTTTTATAAGCTAGTATTTAAATGACGCTACGTTGTATGTTAATAAGTAGGTTGATATTATCTTAACATTCGCCTTGGTAACTTCAAATAATACCGCATAACTTTTGCAAGTTAGTTTTTGCAAGATTAAAGAAATATGCAGATTTTACCATAAGAAATATCGTTTGTTTGAATATTTTCTACCATACCTTGACCTGGCTTAGTTTAAGCCTTCATGGGGCTAAATACGAAAGTACGCAGTTGTCTATTACGTACAACTAAAACAGGGTCCATTTACGCCAAAGTTGGTGCGTATCGGTGCTATGTGTCAACTTGAGGTAGGTCCTTAAACGCAGCGATTTTGTAACACAGACAAGAGCGTTTATAAAATTCGTTTTAAACTCGAAACAAACGTACAAACTAGGGAAATTTTAATCTACCCACAAATCAATTAACAAATAGTTTTTTACGTATAGTGATTATAACAGGAATAAAAAAAAAACAATCTCACTTAAATGAATTCTTTAAGTTGAGAATGAGGGGTTGTGTCACTTGTCTATTCATTTTATTTTTCTTAACCGTCTAATGATTAATTAAAGTAGTATTAATTACTTTGCGTCGCTTATCGCTATCAGTGAATCCGAACTTTTTAGCAAAAGTACTAAAACGTGAGATCTCCATTACCGCTGGGTAGTGACTGTAACACTTATTTGGACTTACGGTACTTTAGTGCCATTCGGAGTCGCCCCTATCCGGTGCAATTAGAGGAGTGGAGTTATCACTAGGTAAAGCATTCGTACGTGATAGGCTGAATATGTTTCTTTTGACACGGTCACGTATGATTTAACTGTAAGTCTTTTGAAATAAAATAATTCGAGTATCGGATGGGTTATTGCGGAAATGATCAAAACACAATTTTCTAGAAGTATGGAAATTTTGTGTCCTTGTTTAGAAAATATCCAATTGTTCACAATCCATAAGGATTTATTTCAATACTACCTTCACTGTCATTCAAGCCAGGGCAAAATTTCTAAAATAAATGTCAGCCAAAATATTTTCTCATAGGTTTGATATGTACACGCACAACGATAGAAAACAATACCCAACTCCTATCTCTCGAGACATAAAAGAATACCGTAGTCTATATCTTCCTATAAATTCAATACAAATCTAATAATGTACAGGAGCTAGAAGCCTTTTCTTAAACTAGTAGAATAAGCTCACGCCTAGGATTGACGTCAAGGGTTTTAAATTAAATTTCTGCAATCCAGACACTGGAGACGACGGGGTGGTGTTAAGGGGTGTATAGCTCTTAGACTATCGTTGGTCGATCGGAGACACTTATTGAATATAACCTCTTTGATGCCGTGTTATCGCAGAAGTTTGTAGTGATAAGATCAAAGAGAATATTGCCTCACGAAGTATAGTAGTTCTCATCTTAAGCGTAGTAATGAGTTGACTTAATTGAGTAGTGCAGGAGTTACGACAGTTTTTTATTTATGATCTATGCTTCTGATTATGTATTAATGTTACCAATTAAACAGAAGTATAAGTAAATAATTGTGGGAAGGTAGTCTGTTAAATTATGTGATTTACAAGTATGATGAACGACATAAAAAATAGACAAATGAGCTGCATTCAGTTTCAAATTCAGTACCTTCCAATCGTTCAATGTAACGCGTTCTGGAATATGATATTCATCCGCAGTAAATTAAAACCAAACACGATTTTATTAAATCACAGAAAAAAACAAATTTAACGATTTCGATTCGCGTTTGTTTAGACTTGATATGTATGTAATTAACAGCGTTTAAACACCAAATTGGGGCTTTAAATTTCTACTGTAAATGTATTGGAAAATTTCATGCATTAGGGAGATTAAGTATCCCCAAAATACAGTTTATAGTGCTTTATTTTGTGGGTAGTTAAGTCGACTATAAACTCTTAACTAAAACACAAAGTTGGTGGTTTAGCGATAACTTTTCCTCACTGCTCACGAAAGGCTGTTGGCAAAAATTCAAAGCTTAATCAGTATCGTTGGTCGACGGGGTGCGAATAAATTCCGCAAACTAATGGCTTGCTGCTAAACCCGACCACATTATTTATTATTCAGGCTGGCCCAGTGACCGTGGTCGCAGCAATCACCGGGGTGATCATTCAAATAGCCCATTACAGAAACCTTTCCCTTTCGTGTAAACTTCGGTTTTAAGTGTTACCATAATGTTTCGTGAGGAAAATTTTGAAATAAAGTTTTCCACACCTGATCCATTCTTTAGTTTTGTAGTGTTTAATCCAGATATGAAAACAAACTTTTTCTGAACACTACATTGTAGTTCGTTTCAAGGTTTAATAAATACCTACCGGACAAAGAGTAGGTTGTCATTCTAAGTCTGCGATAAAAATGTAGAGGTATTTATTTTGGATTATGTAATAATTTCAAAATGATGTCGTAGAGGACTCATTGATGAGGTTTAAGATACAATAATTAATATATTTTAATCTGGTGTGATGGACCCACAGAAGATTAAAGATATCGTAACTCATTTTCTCGTAGAAACCCTTCAATAATATCAGATTTCGCGGTTCAGCAAAGCCTGGGAACGCTTGGCCGGTATCTGTTGCTCGAAGTAATAGGCATTGTCGCCCGTCTCTGAACAATAACAAATGTTCCAGTTAAACGCAGATAGCCGAGAACTTTGCCTGATTTTATTGTGGATATTTGCATAGCTGATTAGGATTAAAAAAAATGGCACCTTTATAAATTTGGGATTTATCGTTTCACTGGGTGATGAACCAACAGATTAAAAAATCTTTTTAAATACTGTTAAATTTCTGATTCAAGTTTTCGTTACTTGTGACTAGTAATTATGATTCATCTTAACTTAAAGGCCTCTGTATTGTTTATTCCTAAACAAAATATTTCTGTGAACTTATATTTTTTTTTTTACAAAATACAGTTAGAGTTGAAACATGACATCACTAAGCGAAAACCAACGTTCGCGATTTATCAGGGTCGGTTTTCAGCCGTCTTTCTGACACCCGAGCGTTGGACATTTATAACGCATCCCTCGCGGCTGCAAATAAGTGCAGAGCTGTACGCCAGCCCCAGGCTGATGTCGAAGTGTACTGTAACCGGATAAAACCAGACAATACATTATCCTGCGTACGAGTACCAAGTTCATTGGTAGGTGTATACTATTTGCTTTGTTTCTATAATACAAAAGTTTTAGGAAGAATTGTTTGATTATGAGATACCATAACAAACCTCAGTAAGTAATTAAAATTCCTGGTCTGTCTTTATGGGAGTATGATTGACTTCGTGAAGTAAGACTGAAGCCCCATGTTGGGCGGCATTCTGAAAACGTTTAAGTCTCGAAACAATACCAGAAATATAAATAAAAAATATTTATTTTAAGTGTTTACCGAATACAATAGTACTTTATATGGGTAATGAATAATATCGAAGTGTGATTACAAATAGCTACGTAACACATTACGTATACATCGAAAAGATAAGACCAAAGTTTGGCGAGTATAATTAGCTTTCAAATAACGCAAACATTAGCTAAACAAATTGGAGCCATTATTCATTTAGACAGCTTAAATTAATTATTTCTAGGATGAGCCAACGATATCGATCTAAAACAGTTTTACTAGTTTTAGCAGATTTTGTGGCTAGAAGTGTGAAATTAGGATTTGATACTTGTGTTTTGTTTTATTTTATAGTATAGGGTTTTAAATCGATTTTTAAATATTATGATAAATTTATGCCTCGTCTTAATGTCAACTTTTTCTTCGCTAATATAGTTTATACTAACTTAATTTAAATGACAATGAAGTGCAAATGTAATACGTGGAAGATCGTAGGCATAAACTGTTTGTGTAAAGTAATTTTAAGCCAAGCAATTCACTCTATATTCTTTCGCGAGTATTCAAATGGAGTTTTAGGGTTTTGACACAATAAATCAATTTGTTGGGTCCGATAAAGCGGTTTATCTGGCTTTAGACTCTGAGAAAACCCATTTAAGAGGTCAAATAGGCAGGAGATCTGAGCTCGGTTTTCCAAAAACTCATTTAGGAGGTCTATAAATGGTATGCGTGGATGTTGGAACCAATATGTTGAATTAACATTTTTATGTAATACACTGCGCATATGTCATCGGTTCTTTTATTTTACGCTTAGTTGGCAAAAATTACCTATCACAGAGCTTTACATGAGGTTTAACAGGAGATTCAAATATATTTTTATCGGGTTTGAATAACCTATAAAACCGCCGGCTTGTCTATAAATTAATACACATTTAAACTATTATAGGGTGACTTTGAAGTCATGGGCAATATTTTAAACTAAGACACTATTTATGATACTAATTGCGTTAGGGCTATTTTTACTTAAAAAAAAAAAAATAATGCAGGTAGTTACCTAGTTCCCCCCGGCGGGGCCGGGCATCCGACGCCCGGCCAGGCGCCGGAGGAGTCGCGGAAGTAATCGTCTTGGTTTCCCGTGACCCCTCCATGGTGGCGCACGCCGAAAACCCGGGGGTTTTAGTGGGTACGGGGCCGCCTCACGGCCTAAGCCCCACACTCCACCATTTTTTTTTCTTTTTTTTTTGCGTAAAAGTAGCCCTAACGCTATTAGTATCATTAATAGTGTCTTAGTTTAAAATATTGCCCACGACTTCAAAGTCACCCTGTATAAAAGATCCTGGCAAATAATACCTACTTGATTCGCGAATCAGATTGCGTGTTTGAAAATCGAATTAAATCAACATTGGAAATCTAGAGTAATATTTTTTCTAGTTTCCTTAAATAAAATCATAAAAATAATTACATATAACTGGAGAGTCTTGTATGTCTTCAAATGCAAAGACGTAATAATCGTTTTTCACAAACGAATTGAACAGAACAAGTTTCAAGGTGATGTCAACAAGAGATTTAAACTTTACAAAACTTTTACTTATTGGAACGATTCTCAACTTCAACCTATTTAATTTAATTGAAATAGGAAACTGGAATAAGGCACAAAAAACCTTAGAAAGTCGTAACTTTTTGTTGCTTCGTTCTTCCCAAAATTTGAAGTGAAGACCCTTGTAAAAAGTAAGGTTCTCTATAAAGGTCTATGATGATTAAGTCCTCAAACAGACCTGTTAGGCAGTGAACGTTTTTATATCAAGGACTATTTCATGTAGCTATGTAAAGTAGTTCAGTTTAATATTCAAGTATTCTCGAATATTAAATTGCCCAATTTGTTAATCGACCGTCAAACTTCATGTCAAAAGTCATAAGCACTGTGATTAATGACAATCTTGTGTTTAACTAATAACAGTCCAGATAAATAAAAGCTACAGAATTAGACAAACCTTCTAGAATCTTCGTCGAATCTAGTTGATCGTGTGGTTTTTTAATCTGTTAGTATAGAGATACGTTCCTTTTTTTCTTCGTTAAAATTCTTGCCTTTAACACATTATATTACTACCGTCATCAAAAACGCAAATTCACAAACCTTCCCCGAGTTCCCATTCTTGAGAGGAACATTGAACTTCAAGGCCCAACATATCATAAACGTAACATTAATACGATAATTTTGTGCGCCATTCCCGCAGCCATTAACTTGGCTGTAAGTATGAAACATCGATCAGTGTTTATCTTATCTTTACGGAACTCATTTACTCAGATCTAACTTCTACCGAATTATGTAAGAAAAATATACGGCACGTGAATTTTAACGGCTGCAGGAAAGTACTGATTTTAAGTCGAGAGATTTGCGAGAACTTACCTTTAGTAGGTTTGTAGTTATTTTGCTTTATTTCGTTGGGAGTTAAAATTGGCCTAATTTTTTTCTGAGATACAATAAATTCAATTGATCGAAATGTTTGTGTTCTTAAGGAAAAAAATGTTTTTTTTTTTTCAAATATCTACAACGTTTGCACAAACCTCAGAAATACACATACATTTTAAAAGTCTAAACTAGCTATTTAGTTTTATTTGAAGTAAACTGTTCTATCCATTTAAAAATAATGCTACTTATGTACTTAATGGCTTTGAGAGGCAACCTACATCCGACCAACTAGCGCTTAGCGAGATTAGTACAAACATGGACAGACAGACAGAGGAACTGTGTGTAGCTAAATAAATAAAGCTGATTAAATAAGATTCCTAGACAGTGTTAACTAACTTGTTTGAGAGAGGATACTTGGAGTTTGGGTAAATGGGTAAACTGAATTATTATTTGATATTCTAATACAAATAACGTGGAATAAACAGCATTGTTGATAATAATTTGTGTCTGACAAGTATCGTAATTTCGACCATATTCATGTCGACCACTATATCGTAATCATAGGTTATATCCTACTCTAGAATTATGTGTCACTAGTTGTGCCCACGACTTCGGCCGCGTGAAATTTAAGAAAAAAGTTAACTGGTTTATTTTCGAAAATAAAAATAGCCAAGTTACTTCTCATTACCTACAGCTACCTGCCAATAAAAGTCCCCTCAAAATCGCTCCTGCCAGATAAGAGAGAAAAAACAGATAGACAGACAGACAAAAATTGTACAAAATGTTAAACAACAGACAATCCAGATTTATTTATATGTATAGATAATGTGTACCAGTTTATTCCATACCTACCGGTGAATGCAAAACACAGTCCTATATCCACGTCACAGAATATTCCTGTAATAGACAGGACGTATTCGTCTTGAGCTAATCGTCTTTGTGCATGTACAATGTACACACGTAACTATAGGTAGGTATGTACTAGATGCATAGAACACACTCCATATCACTCACGCAGACGGAACCGTAGACACATCTGGTGTATAAATCTGTACATGAGCAGGTAAGTCAGAGCAGTTCACCGGTAATGTGCGAACATTAGGCGAAGTTGAAATATGGTACGCCTGATACGTAGGTACGTGGCCGGAATGATAACATTAATCTTTAAACATTTATACCGGGGGCCAAATGTGGTTGATGATTTTGAGAGGTGGTATTGAGGAAAGTGGTGAAATGAATGAAGATTAGGAATTCATATTAAAGGAACTGTTGCGCGCGACATCGACCGCGTGAATGAATGAAAAACTAGGTCTTCTCTGGTGCAGTCCATTAAAAAAAAGACTATGTTTTTATCCCGAGTGTTAGCTAACTCTAAGTAAGTATATAAAATTTCATGAAAATTGACAGGCTTTCGGGCGTGAAATAGTAGCAAAGAAACCTCCATCCATGATTCATCTATCCTATACTCACAAACTTTCACGTTTATCATATTGTTGTTAAGTAGTTAATTAAAAAATAGTACCTAAAGTTCAAATAAAAAATCACCTACATCATTTGAGACTACACCTAATTTGTGATCGCCTTCTTGTAAAATAATAGTTGAATTTACCTTGAACACGACAAAAAGTAAATTATCACAATCTTTATAGATTAATCCCAATCAACTCGTTTTTGTACTATAAAATAAGGTTACAGCGTCATAAAGAACGATTACCTAAAAGTACGAGAATAATGGAGCGAATGTGTAGTTAATTTAAAATTAACTACTTTGTTGCAACAAATGTATCTTGATAAAGCTGCAATGTTGCGAGTGTGTCGTAAACGTTGAATGATGTTGATACTTTTATAATGAAACAATTTATCTAGATTCTCATTTAAGATCATTCATAAAATAAATAGGGCAGTGAATGTTAAACTTAAAATATCGTTAAGTCTACTTATGAGTACACATCAAAAATATCTTTTATTTCGTTGCCATAAATATATAAGTTTTTCAATAGGTACTCACATTTTTTACCTACATTTGACACTTGAGAACCTGTCGAAAATATTTTAATCACAAGCTCTTTTTAGTTTACCTCAAAATACTTACATTATCGTGTGAAAAACTATACGAAAATGGACACAATCAGTCATAAATATATCTATCCGTCTATTCCAAAACAGACTTCTAACAAAACCCAAAAATAGAAGCAAAACACCATATTGAATTTAGGTACAAATGTATGTGAATAGGAATATATCGTACATTCAGAGCACATGTGTATGACAGGGGTAACGTTAGGCAAATGATCATTATTTCAGAAGCTACGTCATTTTATTTCTAATTACGCACATGTAGCTGGTTAGCGTGTGTAAATATTTAATTTCACGAACGCTATTTGCACTTATTATATTCGTGTATATCATCCAAAACCTTTGGAGTACGTATATAAATTATTCAGGCTTAAAAACTGTAGCTTTCCTGAGGTATCATGAAATTTTATTTGACAGTTAACCACGTATTGTGTGCATCACAGAATATTGAATTTGTTAAACTTTACATCCCTCTTCAGATCATTTCGAAACACCAAACCACACCTTTTATCTTTCGTGAATTGTTTATGTGACAACCTTTCATATTTCTATACAGACGAGACCCGAGTAACCAATGGCATGCATAATGCATAGCGTGCCTAATCCTGATGAAGCGTCATTCTAACTAAATGCAACACCACCTGTCTGGGCCTCACGTCACCATCGCTCAATCCACGTAACAGCCTCTAAATTGCTTTGATCGTTTTTCCGGAAGGCTAATGAATTTTCCCGCTCCAATAATTTACATGGCTCACCAACGACACGGCAAGCCTTCAGTAACAGAGTAATATTTAGTCGTCAATTAAAATGGCGTTGTATAAAAGAGACTGTTTGGAGCAGTTCCAAATTCGCTAATTTGGACGTTATTTGGTTGCGATTGTTACTTTCGCGAGCTCGTTGGAGTATTTTTGGGAGCTTTACAATTTAAGTGTTACTAATGACAGAGACAAGTTGTTTCTCTTGTTGTTTTTGCGTTGGAATAGTTTTTGAACAACAGTTATCTTCTGCATAAAGAATAGGAACTGCGTTCAAAATATTTCGTCGAAATATTTATCAGAACTTTCTGTACAAAGGTATCGCAAAACACGTAGAAGCTGTCCACAACAAGGAAAACTTTGTTGTGTAATGTACTTTCATGGAAATTGTAAGTACAGGAGAGCAATTTGCAGATGTTTAAATATTCAAGGCAATTTTTAATATCAAAATTTCCTTACGCAAAACATTTTAGACTTATCTTATTTTTCTTCTACACCGACATTTTATCGTCTTTTAAATATGCTATAAAAGGTTTTCAGGGGAATCTTCCGAGCAAGTACGTACTTTGGCTGCAAACATTTCGAGGCTTACAATAGATCTCGCAGGTCGTTGTGACTAGGAAGCTTTGAATACATTATCTGAATATCCAATAAATACTGAATAACTTTTTTTACAATTTCCTGTAAGCTCACATGAATAAAGTTTTTATTATTTACTCCGGTTCCACGTTTTCATATGGTTTGCAAGGTTTTAATTTAAGCGTTTCAGGATTATAAGCTTAAAGCAAAACCACAAAGTTTGCAACATTTGTAGTTGGAAACATACGCTAATATCATATTTTCATATTTAGATACGGTTCTTGAAACATTTTTTTAACCCACAAAACATACTTTTAATGTTTTTAAATACACGTAAAAATAAATTCACATTAAAATGAAAAACCTCCATTAGACTGAACTGTAGTAGAAAACTTATACCAACCATAACTTTATGGTAATAAAAAGACTTTATGTACAATATTTTGCCGCTTTTCCAAGAAGAACATATTGGTAATTCACCAGACGAGATAGGCAAAGTATTTACCCAAAATTCGATCGCAAAACTTATCACATACTTGGGTAACTTTAGACTAACTCAGCCTGCAAAAGTTCCTCGAATCGAAGTTAATCTTTAGGCAATAGATTCGTGAAGGTAGTCGGCCACTTCAGTTTAATCAGATAGAAATAATTCAGTTTTGTAGGGATAAATCTTTTTGGAATAAGTATGACAAATAGGATTTGGTTTTTTGCTTATCACATCGTTTTCATATACGAGTATGAAAATGTAAGAAGATTTTGGATCTTGTTTGTCCTGTGCATTAGCGTAGACATCCTTATATTTTTCGTATATTGTGTACATATATTATACAGTGTATATTGTATTCGGTGTCAGTTTTACAGTCACATTATGAACGGGCAGCTTGATGGTAGTTCGAGATGCATAGTTTTACGGGTATTTACTAGACATTACGGAATTTAATTAGAAGTATTTAATATCTACCAAGCAGTAGTAACTACTAATAACTTAATAGTAAAATAGTTGTTGTTTGACCATAATTACTACTTCTAAATTATAATTCGATTCGTATTACATATTTATGACACTTGTTATAAACTTAACAGAACTTATAAAGCATTTAGCTAAGTTTGGTCGTTAATTCTGGGATTAATATGAAGTAGGTACTGAAACTTCATTGAAATCCTACGGGATCTAGGGTTTAATAATTTTGCCTAAAATTACTCTTGTGCTTCGGTCTACCGTCGATTACTATTAAGTTTCAAATTATACAACCTGAAATTCATATTATGATATTGGTACAATCAGGTGCCTACATTGACTTAGGCCTTACTGGTATGTTTGAAGTAGCTACTCTGAAAAAGAAAGGTTCTTAAAAAGAAATAAGTAAATCTCCTCGCATAAGTCGCATCGTACGTCGAGCGAGTATGGATGAGATAGGGTAACTTATTCATAGCAGGGAATCAGACGATCTTAGTGTATCGTCGCCGACGTCGCGCGTCGAACGAAAAGGACAACTTTATTGTGCCATACATATAGCTGTGGATATAGCCCGGTCCAAAGATCACCCGAAATAAAGGGAATAAATAAAGTTATTCACAATACATTATCACATTTTCGTATATAGGACCCAATAAGTAAAGTTAGGGACCTAAAGCTGCGTATTTTCCTCTTTGATGGAACTTTTCTTTGATGTTTGATGATTAGATTATTCGTAAAGTCACGTTACCAAATTTGAAGCACGCGTGTTTTGTAACATACTTACTTAAAGGTCTTTATTAGCTCTTACGAAAGGGGCTGATTTGTTTCCAAAAAAGTTTTACTTATAGAATTGTAATAATTTTATAAGTAAAGCTACTTATAAAATATCGTCTTTGACTCTAACAACATGATTATTTTCAAAAGTATAAGCTGTCTTCCTCTGTAATCAAAACTTCTTCAAAAACTTTAGTCGCATAACCAAGCGTTTAACATGCACGTAACGCGATATTCCCACAACAACTTGTACCCACAAACCCGATCCTTATCTTCACGCACGTTAGTCTAGACTTCACGAGCACTTAGTTGTACAACTTTTGCAGGTGTTTGGCACAACCACGAGAATACGGTGGCGTTGAGCGCGAGCGGCGCCGGGCGGGGACGATAGTATCACGGAGCGCGGCCGCGCCGGCCTCTCCCCCCGCACCACCGCCCCGCAGCAATGGTGCGGGATAAGAAACCACCAAATAAGACCGACTCGCAGAGGTGTAAGTACATTAATATAAGACTTTATTAATATGGTGTAGTTTATCCATGAAATTGTGGAACATATGTATCCATAGCTTGTATATTCACACGATTTTTCCGATAATAGATTATAGACTTACTCGTAGAAGTGAACACAATAGCTGGATTTCTTTTATAATTCCTACTTTTTCATGAAACACAACTAGCTGTTTAGGTTTTAACAACAGTATATTCTATACCTTAGTTCAACAAACCTATCTAGTTCCTTCTGTGACTTAGGTTTATGCACCAGTTTGCTATCGGATGACCCTACACTCACTTATTCAGTTCTGTCGATTAGTCTTCCTCACTCAAATTGTTGTTAAATTGAGAAAATGTTGCACTGTGATAGTTTATATTAGTTACATACAGAAGTGATTGAAACTTACTGAACTTCTAATTAATCATCTATTAGGTCATATTCAACTTTATGTGGTTACATTAACATCAACAACTCAATTCTCAGAGTATGCGTATATAGAATAATTAATTGCATTATTGCGGTTTCGGTTTTCCTCACGATATTTTCCCTTACAAGAAAAGTTTACTAATGATCATCCGATGGGAATTGGCATGTGATGTGAAGTGATGATGTATTCGCTGATGACAAACTTGTAGGATGATTGATTTATATTTCTAGAACTGTGATTCTACCAAACAGAGTTATTAAACAAAGTCTTTAGACCCATATTATGATGTCATGGAATACCGTATTTTCTTCAAACTCTAGAGTCTCTTAGAGTTATCTAAGCGTACAAATTTGATTTAACATAATTTTTACAAGATGCAATGAAGCCGTGAAACGGGCAGACAAATTCTTTGGTGACGTTTAAAGAAACACCAATTTTCATAATTTATTAGAATAGGTTTGTTTTTGGTGTAGATGTACTGTATTTTTATCGTAAACATTTGTTCTCAAAAGTGTTTGTGACAGGATTAAGAAGCTTCATGGTTATTTCTGTCTGTTTTTAAGAAGTAAAGATCGACAAGTGAAGCTAATGTGCGTAGGCCGTTATTTATAATAAAATTCCAAAATCTTTGCAAGTATGTAACTTTGAACGTCTTGTTTCCTGTTCTTTAAAAAGTTGTTGCTTAAAATAGGCATGTAGGAAGTGTTTACAATTTCGTGCTGGATTTCCATTTTGCTGAAGTACCTAGATTCTTTCGGAACAGTATATATTAGTTTAAGTGACGAGAGACAATTGAATGAAGAGTGGAGAGGCCCAGCAGTGGGCGTATTTCAGGCATATGATAATAAAAATAGTAATTTTACTTTCAATAAGCTCGATACGTTTTAACTTGACCTCGGTATACTGTATTTTTCAGCCATGATTTACTTTGTTGGAAGCTTTCATGAAATGAAATTGTTATAGACTCGCTAATGAACGTAATAATATTAGGTACCTTTTGTAATTAGAATTCAAAACATTAAAGTAAACAATATTACGATATTATTACACCATCGGCGTTACAATAATTATTTAATTGTTTCTAAAATTGATTAAATAATTTTGAATAACAATAAAATGGTTGTAAATTCAGCTTAATTAACCCCTAGAGGCAAGGTCCTTACATAAACAGAAATTATTACACCTGTGTTTCATAAAGTTTAAATTGTATTCTAAGAGCTCAGTTTATTGGGCAATATTAATAAAAACAAAATAAATATACGGGGAAACAAAGGAGAGAATGGAGCCTTTCCTATAAAATTTAACGAGTAATAGGCCTAGGCGTAGTCAATGAAATTAAGTTGCTTATGATATGTTTTGTAACTGGGTTTAGGAAATGGAAAATTGGAAACGGTAAGGAAATGGCCGTACGTGAGTGAGGATAGAAAGTGGAACTTATATTAGCCATAGAGCAATGCAGGTAACTTTAATAATCGTATTGGAATAAATTGTAAGTACCATAGAACCAAAGAATATCAGATGTAGAGAAATGGTTCCGTGTATTTATTGTGAATTTAATTGCAAGAATTTACAGCTCTCAATGTTAAGAGTTCAATCTAATTTATATTTCAATCAATCGATGTCAAAATCTGTGCAGTTATAATTACTTGACTACTTTTTTTTCCTTGCTATTCTCAACCATTTGACTTAAATAAGACATAGAACAATATTCTACCACCTCAAATATTACCCAGATAAGGGCATAGCAACACAGCTCACATAAATACCGCATCACCATTATAAATACCGTCTCCCGTAACTTTAAGTAGTGGTGACACCGCACCGCGTCAGTGTCTGCCCTTAGGCGTCTTTAATTACTTCCTTACCTTTCTAGGTTTCTAGGTTGCCAACACTGACGTCAAAGCTGAGAAAGGCCAACAAAGTTTTTCGCATGAAAAGCCCCCTTTGACTTTTAGTTTTAAATAACACAACGATTTAGGAACGGAATTGTAAATGTTGACGTTTGCGGATTTGTGGATGTGAATGAGCTAATTTTCTACGATGTCAATAACACTATTGTGCGTGTTAAAGGTATATTTTGCTGTGTGTACAGCTTTCCATAGAAACTCAATGAAAACTTGATTTCATGTTTACGAATTGATTTTGTATATCAAAAAGTCAGCCGTATTTGAAATGAATAAATAATATTTCATAGTTTTTATTTTATTTTTAAACAAACAGTCGTACATTGTGGTTAGTATAGTAAAACATTTAATATAGGCATATGTTTAGTGAAGAGTAGCGAGGCATGAAATTCGCACATGTAGCTTCACACATTAGACCATTAAAAAGAGGATTAAACTCCAAACTAAAATGAAACAAATTATACATTTTATGAAATATGAATAACGAAACAATTAATTATGAATTTCCAATTGAGCAAATCAATTTAACGCTTCACTGACAATGTGTTGTGTTGGTTCAATTATAATAAATATTAAATATTTCATACCATTTATTATTTTATGCTACTACATATTATTACAGTAATCCCATAGTGTGTGTATAAAAAGTAGGTACCTATACGACAAAAAATTATTATGATGATGATTGATATACATAACCCAAAGGGTAAGGAGATTATAGGTTATAATGCTATGAATGAATAGCAAAAGATCGATACGTTTTTGGTTATCATCACTCATGTTGTCTTTTTTCAATATCGTCATAATAGCGGTCCGGACCGATTTCGGCCACGGCGGTCAGTGTTACTATGACACCAGCCAGCTACGCAGGACATATTATAGTGCACAAGCGTGTGCGCAAACACAGGTGCACTCTCTATTCCTTTTACTCTCATAGCCCGATGGGACGGTAATCCGACACGACCGGAGAGAGATCAGGCGCAGGACCCACATTTTTACGTGCCTTCCGAAACACGGAAGCTGTGATATTTATTTCTTAAATGCACACAAACATTCGAAAAGTCGGTGCGCGCCGTGGGGATCGAACTCAAGACCTCTGACTTAGCAGTCCTACGGTCTTGCCACTAAGCTATCACAGCTTCGTCATAAACTCAAGTTGTGTTTCAGTATCGGAACGTTACAAACCACTATTACGTAGTTCTAATTGTAAGTCCATTATTCACTTACTAAAATAGGCCATCATTTTGACGTGAACATATCCTTTTAAAATTCAGGACAATAGTGTGGTTACAAAACATGCCACTTAAAGTACACGATAGTGACGTCATATCTCAGGCAAATAACCGCAGGAGCTATTCATACTACGATATTAACATCCTGAAACCGCCTATTTATTCTCAACCTTTATTATAATGTGTATTATAATGTTGTTACATTCAGCAACAGAGGATATGTTACTTGTATAGTTATTTTACAAACTGCGATAACAAGCACAAAGCATTTTCAGGGCGGTCTCTTGATAACCCTTTTTAAAGTGAAAATGTATTTAATACACGTGGATATGTTGTGAATATTTTGAGAAAGGTTTTTCTTGAAACAAGTATGTTAATTAATTGTTGTTATTTTAGGTCCTAAAAATACCTATTGAATTGGTCCTAATATCCTAATATCTTGTGACGTATTACGTGCTTTAAGTTCCGTATTATATTTTTTATAGTCCAGAATATCTTATTACAATGTACTTGATCAGGAATTTAAAACAAGTTTTAAAAATATAGCAGCCTAAATACACAAAGAAATGAGTTTACATGAACTCTATCTCATAGCACTCATAGTGATATAGAGACCTTTTTTCCCTCCACCATATCTCTATTCGGGTCGGGAAGGAAGCCCTCTGATGGCTAGCCTGCCTCACTAAGGTGTGAAAATGACACGCCATTTTTCCCATATTATATACGCTTGAAGCTAGCCTGTGAAGCTATCGATATATCAAACCAGCAGCTTATTTACATACGAACGATACATTGCTTAGACTTTCTTAAACAAATCGTTTTTCTCTCTACATTTTACTCTACAATTATAGGGACAAAAATAAATGAGTATTGAACTATAATATCTAAATTAGTCCGATTAATCCGTCAGATAGATTTACAAAAAAAAACAATCCTAGCTATAGAGTCCCACTGCTGGGCAAAGACCCCAAGTCCATCCACAAACAAACATTTGATACGTATTATTGTTTGAGAAACCACGGTGTTGTGAGCAATGAAAGGCAACCTGTTACACTGAACAAAATACACGAATATACACTAAATCCAAGACTTTACGGTCCTTGTATAGGATTTCTGTGAGTACCTATCCGGATAAAATATATTTTTGTTGCTTATTTCTTATAGTCGATTCCGGAAAGTCTGACTATGCCAAACAATATTTTTGTAACATGTTACTTCTACTTGATTTTTGTATCATCATAAAATACTACAAGACCTAGTATGCATATCGTATTATATGTAAGGTAGGCACAAAATAGTATCTAAGTTTTAACTTAAAACTACGAAATTTCAAACAACTGGACTATCATATAAATTGTACCTACATGCTTTTAATAAAAAAAGGTTCTTAAAAATAACTCGCCCGAGTTTTGATATCGGAGATATATTTTTAGCTGCCCTAATGACTAAAACTCGATGAAAAAGGCCTCAGTGAGCAATATTGCCTCTCAAGTTCGACAGGCAAGTGTCCAATTCTCCCCCATTTCTCTTCATCGACGTCACATCAAATCGTTTTCTGTCTTATAAGATCGCTAATGAATCTACTTGTCATTTGCCCAAGGACTTTTTTTATGACAGACAAACTTTGTCACAAGAAATTTCTCGAGTCATTCAGTTTCAATGACAAATTTCAAGGGATCATTGTTCTTTTTTTGTTTCGATATTCGGACGTAGATTGTCATCAACAACAAACCAGTTTAATATGTTATAGAATATACTAGCTTTCCGCTCGCGGCTTCGCCCACGTGTAATTTGGGATTGTGGCGTATTTTAATGATCTCGACAGGACTTTCTTTCATAGGCTAAAAAATTGTTAGAATTTGAATTATATTATACAGCTTGAGTTACTCATGGATGATGTAGCTTTCTAATGGTGAATATTTGAAAACGATAAGTAGTTTTGGAGTTTGTCGATTACTTTATGTAACAAAAAGTAAAGCGAGACAAAAACATCGTCTAGAAAAATTAAAAGTATCAGTTGATCTGCCCCCCCCCCCCCCCGCCCGCTACCTAAGGGCTTGCTACTCCAAAAATCCCTTCTTAGTGGTCAATTGTGTTACAAAAGGAAGCCATGTTCAAAATATCAGACTTCTATACCGAGAGGTTTCGGCTGTGCGTTAATCAATCAGTCACCAAATCACACCCGCGAAATCACTATTGGAGGGTAGTTTGGAGGAAAAACTTACATTACTAAACTTATTTACTTGCCTATGTACGTTTTCGTGCCAATTTTCAAGTTTATAAACCTAAGGAATAACATTTTTCGTAGAAACGTTTTTACCCCTTTTCGCCCCCTTGGGGGTACAATTTCCAAAAATATTTTTTTAATGCTCACTTTCGTCAGTAAAGGAAACTTTCAAAATATTAGACTCCTACACCGAGCGGTTATGGCTGCGCGAAAGTCAATCAGTCACCCAATCGCAACCCCTTAAATCACGATTGGAGGGTAGTTTGGAAAAAATTATAATGCCAAACTTATTTACTTGACCATATACGTGTTTGTGCTAAGCTTCAAGTTTATACACCCAAGGAATAAGATTTTTCATAGAAACTTTATGCCCCCTTTTTACCCCCTTAGGGGTTGAATTTCCAAAAATCCTTTCTTAGTGCACCCCTACATATCTCAAGGAACCTACATGCCAAATTTCAGCTTTCTACGACCAGTAGTTTCGGCTGTGCGTTGTCGATCAGTCAGTCAGTCAGTCAGTCAGTCAGTCAGTCAGTCAGTCAGTCAGTCAGTCAGTCAGTCAGTCAGTCAGTCAGTCAGTCAGTCAGTCAGTAACGGAAGAGTTTTATATATATAGATATGTTTTAAAAATATGGTTTCAGCCTAGTTTTAACTTCCAACGTAGGCTGTGTTCTATCTTTTAATTCGAATATTGATCGACAATTCACTCATGACTAGTCAGGTCAAACTAAAAGGAAGGTTATAATAAGCTCATCAGGTTAGTTTTAATCAAACCTCTTTCGATCAAAATAGTTTAATCAAGTGAGAAAACAAAAAGTATTTCACACATTTTTTAATCAACATAGCAAACTATAGGTACCTAGTTAGTTGTAACTTAAGATTCAGTAATAAATTCTGGCATTACACTAGTTCGCGCAAACGAGAAATAGAGACAGGCGAGCTATTGTTTTTAATTAAGGTTCCCAGTCTCGGTTCTCTCATAAATATCCTGCTTAGATTTTATGAACACATTCACAGTACCTGAAAGCATTTTAAGTTTCATTTTAAATTCTCGCCTGTATTTCCTGTATCGAGTTCGTGATAGGGGGATATTTATCCCCGCGTTAATGAAGCCATTTGGCTTGGGGAAGTATCCAGTTTAATATTATCCCTGCCTAGTTATTAATGGATGTAGGCAATACTTTTTATAAGCACTAGGCGATGTACATTTAGAATTAAACGGCCTAGTATTTTAAACTTAAGTGATATGGCTTTTGCAGATATGTTTTGACGTAGAGTTTTGAATTTTGAGCCAGCTGATACAGGAAACTATTATTTAAAGCTACTAAAGGATTAAAACTAATCCTTCGGTCGATTCCTGACCAGGTTTCGCATTTTCGTGATCATTAATCTCTCTTCAAAGGTCAGAGGTAATTTTATTATGGTTGAACGAAGACCAAAGGTCATTTTGCGAGATTGTAAAACAAATTTTGGCGTAACGTTGTTTAATGTTTATATCTATCGTGCAGTAAATTGCAATGTTTGCTTTGCAATAAGGAAGCGCTTTGCTAAACGTTATTACGTGTAGATTTTTAGATGATATTGTTTGTGCATTTATTCAGTTAAATATCTAACATATTGAATGTTACTGGCTTCCTTGAATAAGTTGATTTCTTCTTCACAATTCAAACGAGAAAAATTAATTCTGTGGTTTTTTGAAAATAATTTTGTATTTTACTAACCATAATTTATTGTTTTATTAGTATTTGAGATCCTGGTCAATCTTAATCGCTAAACAAAATTAAAATAAACTAACCTAACCTAACCTTGACCAATCGAACTCCACAAAAAGCTGGTATTTACTAAACTTTTTTTTAGAACAATAAGTCAAAATTGACGGCTTATAAGTAGTATAGAGTAGGTACATTAAGTTGAATACTATGTAAAACTCTTTTTCCTTCTCGTTTGTAATAATACTTAAATTTAAAAATCGACGTACAATAGATCCTGTAGATATTTTGCGTTCGTTTTTTTATTCCTATTTATCATATTTCATTTTTTATCTAACCACTTCATGTTCTTGAATTTAAAAGAGGATCCTGATAAATTTGTGTAGATATGTTTATATTTAAATATTTTGATAAACGACTAGTAGATTTCGATTACATTTTGGGATTTCCCGAACACATAAATAACGATATAATTGAGTGTTAATCACTTTAAGACTAATGGTTAAATAATAAGCGCCTGTAAGATTAATTACATAAATGTTGTTAAACGCAAGGTTGCTATGTTTAATAAGTTAATCCCCAATATAAAAATACTATCTTGATCTTAACCTATTAAACTACGCGATAAATGTAAATAACTACAATTAAACAATTAGAATTACATGGTGTTGACGCATCGATTATTATTTTTTATTTAATAGATATAGTAATTGTGATATCGCCTACTCATCTAGCAAGCCTCTGTCGCGATTGAGCAAAAAGTTTTTGTTTGTGATGGTATTTCAACTAAATATATATTTTATTTTTAAATCAAAGAAAATAATCTTGATAAACCAGAATTACTTTTAAATGCAGAGCTTTTATTTTAGAGCCAGTTATTAGGAATGCATACCGACATTATCATTTATTATAGGTACCGACCTATTATTAAAATTGCTAATACATGATTTTATTTAATTGTTTTTTTTTTGTTTTACGGTCCAAGCGATGATTTCATTACTGACTCATTCGACTAATAGTTTCACGATTGCCTTGTCGTGGGTAGACAATTTGGTAGTTCCATTCAATTCAAATGTTTAAGGAATTTGTTTCGAATTCCTATAAGGAACAATGAATGGTAATAGCTTATACATAATGAACGCATCTTCTTTTATGGCTGTAGTTTTGCTTAATTATAATAAATTAAAGGAATCGCATAAATTAGTAACTAACGATGCAGGTGTAAAATATAATATACTTATCCATTTAGAAGCATATTGCAGTTGCATAAGCTTCAACACTAAAATGGTATTATAAATTTACAACCTTTTCATAAAAACATTGAATTTAAATACATATTTTCATTTAATACAAGTATTTCAAAAAAAGATCGAAATTTTTTAGTACAGTAGTTTAAGTTCAGTTTTAAAGAATATTAAAAGTGCCTTTCAATTTAAAAAGTTTAAAATGAATGTAGCGGAAAATTAGGTCTTAACTTTATAGCGTAAACTTTTTTAAATCATAAGTTTGAACGACTCATCAAGCTCTACCTATATTTTTAACAAACTAATGTAGCCTCTGTGTTTTTCATCCTTTTCATATACAGCCCGTAATAAAGTGCTTAATTATACATTTGTCATCGAGCTAAAGATGATCGAATAGCTCAAATGTATTGATTAAGTCAAGATATTGTGAGTCGTCAAAAAAGAGACTCGTTTCTATACATTGAAGTGATTTCATTAGCTTTAACGCTTGTAAAATGCTACTTGTCTACAGTTTTTGCTTGACAATCTATACAAAAAGAGGGTAACTAAAGCATTCCGCTGAGCTCACTCGTCTTTTGTAGTTCAAATTATACAGTTTTGAACCCGACACTGTCATGGAACAACGTCATTGTCTTTGTAACCGCCAAACAATACAAGTTTTGTATAGATTGAACAAAAAACGTCACGCGTAAAGCGCTTTTCACCCCTTTTACATGGAAATTCTCTTTATTGTTCTTGTTATGTAAAAACGGGTACAAATATTGCTTACACACATTTTCCTAAGTGTCTTTTAGATGCAAATGTAATGTCGTTCCTGAAATAGTTTGCTGTTTCATATGGTAACGCTGAAACTTCATATGAACGTTTTAAGTTCAATTTTTCACCAATGCCTAACCGAAAAAGGTTTTGAAAGGGTTTGAATTACAACAAATATTTTAATAACACATGTTTCGAACAGCTTTAATATCAAACAAATCTTTTCAAAAAACTTAAAACCTTTACCAATAAGTGATACTTTTGAGTATGGTTTGGAAATGGGAATCTAAACTTTGCCTAGATAAATTGATATTTAGATGAATTTTACATTCACCTGAGATATTCAAAGGGCTAACGATCGTAATACCTACAAGTTTAAGTCTAAAAGATACATTTATACTCAAGTACGAACTCATAATACGAAAATGAACGCCAAAGTAAAACAACTGCTTTCAGGGAACAATAAAGATGATTGATGAAAGGAAAAACGAACAGACTAATTTGTGTTTCGGTAACATTTCTTTTAAGGTTTTGCTTTGTGTGTATTTTGTATAGCAGTAATAATACAATTGGGATTTTTTCTCCTACACGTAATGTTAAAGGAAGTGTACATGTCAGATATTCTTGAAGATAATTGTACTTCTTTGTTAAAAGGCCGTTGACATAATGGAGTGGGTCGATAACCATTATATTTTCCGTTTACGTTTCCTTCCTTCACATATGAAATGACAGGAATTTATTTCTCTTTGAAGTAGGTACAAAAACTGCCATGGTTATTAAATCGCTTCTAATGGTTAAAAAATGTTTGCGTAGAAAAACCGCAAATAATTTTATTAAATGGTGTATCCGTCATTGGAGAAACGTGTAATTAATATAATTATAATTAATCTCAACAAATTATTGTTTACGAAATTGAAGAATGCGGATAACGCTGTGGAACAATATGTGTGTGCGTGTGTGAAACAAGAAAAATCTTGAAAAAAAAAATTAACGTGCGACTGTAGACATTATAATATAAAAATATTTACTTCAAGATTTTTTCATTAATAGAGTTAGAGTTTGAACCGTGAAATCCGTATTAATAACAATTCAAACTCGTTTCTAAATACCGGCTATTATTAAAAGCTTACCAAACAAACATGCGAGTAAAACAAGACCTAAGTCAGGCTCAACAAACTCCAGCCTTATAACTACAAAATAACCCAAAATATATTCACGTCAAAACTCCGTACAAAGTTCACTAATTTTAAGCTTGAGTAACCAAAATCCTATTAAAAGATTACAGTGTAATTACAACGGGCAACAACAAAACTAGTTCTAAATCTTATTCCGAGGCAGTTTATCTTTCTAATATTATACATTCACAAGTTGGGATTTATAGATGTTTGGTACTCTGTTCTGAGGCATTCTAAAATTGGGTTGAAACTTACGTGATTTAAGATCTGGTAACTTATTTACAGCTCTGGTGTTTTTAGTCATCACGATAAACTGTGTTTAAAAATCTGTTTGTTCATATGTACTTACCACTATCCTCCATGTGTCTACAAGTCTAAAATTCAATGAAAACTTTTCTTCGGTAAAATATAGTCTAGTGAAGAAGCAGTATTTCTCAAAGAGGGGACAAAAATATTTTAAATTATGCTTTAATTATTTTTAAGAAGAATTTAGTAAAATTTGACTTAGGTCAAATACAAGCATTCTAATTATTTTCTTATAGTCGCATTAGTAAAAAAAAATACTAGAAATGTAATACATTTTGCAGAAACATACATTTATGTATCTTAAACATGTAACTATGAGTAACCACATGAAGGAATTAAGGTCTTAAGTTAAACTCCGTGGATGCTATGCTAAGTACTTCAGAGCCAGCTTTCATTACACAAGATACTGCAGCACTATTCATACGATCTGCACTACCGGTGAGAAATGACGATCAGGAAATTAGAAGACGAAGGAGCGGGGTCAAATCCCACCTACATTCGCTACTCGCCCTACTCGGTAATTTACATTTCAGATATGTGTGCTTTCTAACCATCTGTGTCTACACTAACATACTTAATACAGTCAGAACTAGTATCAAGTATGCAATGATGTGTCATAGACTCTTGTTAAGGATATTTTGAGGTGTCCTGTGAAAGTGGCGAGGTAGCTTCAAATGGTGTTATGATGATGATTGTTATGTTATATCGAAAGCAGAAATGCAAGTGAATGTCTAAAGTCCATTTAAAATTGATATCTGTTTATCTTTAAATAAAGTATTTTTAGGTATTATGAGCTCATAGGATGTGGAAAAAACAAGATCACCATTAGGCATTACGTTTATTTTATTTTTATGTGTTACGGGTACATGTTGACAGGAAATGGTAGGTGATGACTATTTAAATTGGAAAATCCCATACCTAGGTTTAAGTATACAACATAATAAACGGACTTAACAAACAAAATTGAATAGGATCATTTATAAATTGTTTGTGAATTTGTTGAATATTTACAAGTTCATTTATTTTTATACACGGCTCGTTTAAGTTTACCTGTTTGTTTAAAAATAAGTCAATCCAAACATACTTACCCGAATTATCAATAATATGTAAGTTTGTAACAACATACCTTTTTGCTGGTTTTATAACTCTTCCTTCATGTTCTTGGTATAAAACTATATTTTGCTTCATCTGGGTCCGACTAACCTCTTTAAATAAATAAATAGAACATGCGCTGAAGCTATTCCAGTGGGTCGGTCGGTAAGTAAGTAGTTAGTGAACTATCAATATTCATACGTCCAAAATACACATAGCGGGCTATTGTGTACTCAAGCTATTAAAACAGTGCTCTATGATCCTTGCAAATTTAGTGGTCTCGAGAGCCGTCGTTATTTTGTGTCGATGTGGAAATCGAAAGGCATTTTCGATGCAAATAGTTACGAAAATTCTTTTTCGAAATTTTCCAAAAAATGTGGAGACTGACGATGCTAAATTACTCTCGGTTCGTGAAGAAACATGCGCCATTGATTTCTATTTTAAAGTATTTTGACCAAAAAACCGAAGTAATATTTCGAGTTTAGCTATTCTGGTTTTGATACTCCTTTTTTTGACTGTTTTGATATTTTCTAATAGACAAAACAAAATTTTGAGTTGAACGAGGTTTTAAGTCTCCTGTAATTCTTTGGGAATTTCTTTATTAAATAAAATTCTTGTGAATTGAGTTGTTCTTTATGCACTGCATAATACTGTACTTACATAGAAGCTGTCAGGCTTAAGCCAGGCTGCCTATGCAAATGCGGTACAATTGTACCTGAAACCTGTCATTTCTCTGATAGTGGAACTGCCAAACTCAAACTACACGAGATGACAGCTGATTACAGTATTCTCGCAATGCCTTGAGAGGAACTCAAATACAGAATTGAGTTTCGAGGTACCTACATTGGGAGACAGACATGCTTTCGCCACTCATGTTTGAATATTAGGTACCTATACATAATACAAGCATGAAATAAACACTAAAAGTTCTTGTCTACTCACTTTTTAATGAAACTTTATTAACTAGGTCACGAGAATTGATTTTTAAGTTCGGAAAATTTTGCTGCCCGAAAAGACAAATGACGATCGTTTGACTAAAGCGAAAAGTTTTAAGTTCATGTCCCAGCGTTGATGGGAAAATGGCGTTTCTTTTTTATCGCCACTGGAGTTTTTGGTTTGAATACATCTATTTTACCTACTACGTATAAACATTTCTTGGCCAAATGGTAGAATCCCTAAAGCTGTTTTTTTAGGAAACAAAAAAAAACATGTTTAAATATAGATGTCGACTTTAAATGCCACCACAAAATTTAGTTGGATACGCTGTTTATTAAAAAAAGCACCAGGTTCACTGACTAACATTTATTTGACACACCTTCCTCAAACTTCCACATGTGATACTGTTGTATTGTAAGAATAAATAAATAAAATTATTATTTACGAAATAACATTGAAAATCTGGATAAAATACCAACTGGATAGCTTTCAATTGTTCTGTAAACAACGTTTAATTGTAACACAACTTTAAAACGAGTTAACAAACCAATTTGTATACAAAATAGAGAAAGTTCAAATTGGATTTACAAATCTAGACTGTAGGAACATAGCAATCTGTTCCGTGAGATGTTTGTCAATAATTTGGCATAAGAGTGACGTAACACGAAGATATTACAAGCCAATACCGGGTCTGTGCCAAATCTGGCTTCATATGTCAAAAGTTTTGCATTTAATATAGTTTTGGTAAATCAGAGTCTGAATGCCCTTTTTGTGTGATAGGACTTCTTAAAAGTAGTTTAGTATGGTCGGGATTATAGGTTTATGATGATTTTTGTTTTATTATTTCAACGGTTTAAAAATATATGAAGGTTGGTTATCACTGTAATTAGGTTACTATACTTATCTGAATGGTTCATTAAGCAATATTTAATACAAACAATTATATTGAGCTTCAACATAAATAGACTTAACAGGATTATTGTTGGTCTACACGTGTTTTCTAAATCTACTTTTATCTGTCAATTTATCGGTCTTCGACCTAACAATTTCAAGATTCAGTTTTAATAAATGCAATAAAGAGCTACTACATGCTGTAATATATAAAGCGAATGTAGAACACGTAACTAACTAATCCATTTCTGGTTTAAATCCTGTAATTACCTTCGATTAATTTAGACAGTTATGAAAATGTTCGTAATAATCTGCGGTTAAGATCTGGTAAGATTTTGTAAGGCCACAGTTTTTAATCTTCTATCGTATCCTGCGAAACAATAGTTGTAATAAAAGCTGAAGATAATGGAGAATATAAAAATACCTAGTTCAAAAATATTTAAAAGAATAACCATCACACCATCACAGACTGGAGGCTTCAACGCCAAGTTCAACATAATACAAATTGTTATCTTCATCAAAATATTCAAATTAACAAGATTAATTAATTTATATTTTGTGCATGTTGTTATATTTAAGGGCAGGTCAGAAATGTCATTACGTTGGGCGTAGCGGTGAGTGCCGTCGCATTAATGAGAGTCGGCTACGTAACGCCGACACCTTTTTTGCTACTACAACAGGTTCTAATTGAATTTTGTACGTGCATTAACTTGGCCCTAAACTGTTTAGTATCATTAAAATGTACTAAAACATCGCTAACTAAACCTTTTTGTTTTAAGAGTTTTGTTCGGAGTTCTCTGCCACTAAGAATTTTGATGAAATTGTAATTTGTTTTTCATTTACATTCGTCTTACAGTTTAACCCTAGTTAAAAGTAATTCTTAATTTAATGCAGTATACAACACTCTTTAAAATTAAAAAAAAACATCAGCAAAAGATTTAATCACAAATATTTAAATAATAATTCAGCGCAAAAACTGAACCATTTATACCCACACTCCCACAACATTCATACCGAATTTTCAATACAACCCAACAATTTTATTCAGAGTGACTGCCGTTTGATTTCCTTTATCGAATTATTGAGGGACTTTACTGTCCTCAGTTTAGACCGATGGTCAGTCTTTTGGGAATCCACTAAAGTTAGGACCAATTGCTTCTTGGGTAATTTAATAACAACTGGGACTTGGCAATCGGTTTACCATAGTATTTTTAGTATCCTTCTACGAAACATTTCAAACAATAATTTGATTTAGAGAGATTTGAAGAGGGTTGAAATTAAACTAAACACAATGTACGTTGGACTTTTCAAAGAAATCTGCCTGCTTTAAGAGGGTTATCATCTGTGACAGGTTATAAAAGATTTTGTCTACAACAAAATTAGTTATTAACCAGAAATTCTTGTTCCATAGTCTCTTGAGGTTTTCCTTTAGCTACCCAATTGAGGCAAATTAGTGACGTAGCGAGGGCTTATTCTGTTGGGAATTTAGGCTCGGAGTGTTTCCACTCAAAAACAGCTTGTTACAAGGATCGCCAGTTTTATTTGCCTTAATAAGCATTTACATTTTCTGATAGGTTTAAAACTCAACTCACTTATCTGATTCAGCCAAAATGGTCACTAAAAACCTATTCTAATGAGGGGTTTACTTTGTATGTTATTCGAGTATTCCTGTATTCAATACTGTAACTCTAACGCAATGTATTCACGAATCGTAAAAAGTTTAGGCAAATATCATATACCTAACTCTGAATTGTTAATCCTTACCTTCGATTGTGCGTGTGCGTATTTCAGCATCATCGGATACCAGAGATATATAAATTTGGGCAAATAGCTCTCTAAGCGCTCATTGCGAGGGAATATTTATCTCCACACACACATACCACGTTGGTCGAGAATTAAATATGTACCGATTATTCCCCGCGTTACTTTTTATGTTATCAAACTGTATCAGCCCCTTGACACGAAGGAGGCTTAATTAAAAAAATATTTCAACATCCCCGTATAAAATATTCAGCTTTATGTAACTTGCTCAAACAATTGGGGAAGACGACAGTAGACACGGATTACTGTTGCTTTTTAAAAGCTATTCAATACAGTTTTTCTTTTGTTTTGAGGAAATAAAACCGACGGTTTCCCATGTTTACCAAAAGATTTCCTTAATCCCGATTATAGCTGTCCAATGGGCTTGTCATGTTCCAGGAAGATAGAGATGGGAAATTGAATGGAAACTGAGTTCTCCAAACAACTCAATCGAATAAACTATTGAATTGAATTGTAATAATGGACATTAATTGAACTGGTAACTGGCGGAGGAAATCCTAACTTCTAGGGGCCTACCACCACGTCTTGAAGGAATATTATTGTAATTGTGGAAGCTTGGTCGCGTACTACATAACGTCGAACGGTGTCTCTCTTCCTTAGCTGCAAAAATATTACTTAACAAGTTAATGCTAGACTTATATTATTGTAGTCGTGTCCTTTCGTATACGGTCGTATTAACTCGTGTCTCGGCGATTTTCTAGCCCGATTATTGCAATTGTTGTTGTACGACGTTCGTACAAACTCTACGCCTAATTATACGGGTACACAGTCTAAACTAATTGTAAGTCTAAATTCAATTTGCTAAACTGACCGTACGGTACAGTTTGGGTAAAGCTAACAAGGGTTTGAAGTAGGTGTGCAGAATTAATATTCGTTAATTCGTGTTGTTTAATTCCATTACGTCCACAAAACTAAAGGCAGGGTACTAAGAATTCGGTCAAAGGTAATTATTGTTATGTGTGTATAGGGTGTTTAGTTTTACCTGTAGATAGTAAGGGAAGTTGGGTTGTATTTATAATTTGTATCTTTTTATTAAATTAATACGAAATGGTTTGCTCGTTGTCTGAATTGACGCTTATCGAAGCGCAACATCATAATCGTTTCACTACACTGAATATTATCAAAGGTTAATTAAGTATTGTAAAAAAAGTATTCTAAATCGATGCTATCGATGTTTTTAATTTATTTCGAAGTAATCTAGATTAAGGTTTTGAGTCCAAAATTGATTAATGTAAATCTGATTCTTAATTAAGACCAAGCAAGTTTTAATGGATGTTTTTGCATATTATTATGTTTTTGGATTAATTGCACTTTTATTGCTTTCCGGATAAAAGTTAGCGAAGATAAATGTGATTATTTTATTCGACGATTGCAAAGCGATTGGGTGCTTCATATTGATTGATTAATGACTTTTTATAATTATATTTCAGCGATCAAAAGAGCGTCATGACTACCGGTTTGGTTATATTCGGGTCATCCGTTAAATCGGTATCAGATTTTGTTTGAAAGCCGATACTTTATAGATGATAAAAAGTTTTATAAATACACAGTCATGATCGTTATTCCATAATGTTATTAATCTTAGCAACGTATATTTTGGATTTAGGTAACACAAAACAGTTGGATATTCACTTAGTGTGCGCGATAAAATATCAGGTTGCTACATTTGTTGTAGTTGCACACACGACACGTTTTTGTAAAGTACAAAGAGAAACAAAGTTACACGAGCAAAGCAACAAACTGTCAATACAGTTAACATTTTAATTGTGTAAATGTTTTGCAAAGCAACACAATAATACATGGTCTCTACATTAACTGGTGAAACTTTGTTGATGCCAATTAAAGGGCGGTGAAACAAAACAACGCGAACTGTCCCTAACAAGTGAAGTTCTACTGAATTTTCCGGTTCAGAAAACAATTAGATGAGGAAAATCGGAGTTTTAATTGCCAACGGTGTATGCTTATGTTCGTCAACTGTTTTAAAGCGATCGAAAGTGCGATGATTATGGTGCTAGGATGGTTCAACTCGAAAATAATGATTGAACAACTTGTTTCGGGTTTCTAAACGCCTTTTATGAAGATGTGGGATCTCAAGTACGGAATACGTACAAAGTTTGGTCGGTTTTAATTAGGGAGGTCCGTCTAAGGGATATTTATAATTTTAACTTTAACGCAATATAATTTATGTAAAAAATTACATCTAATATAAAAAAAATCTGCGTTGGATTTGTTGTATCTTCGAGTTTAAATAGATAACGCTTGTGACATTGACTCAGTAACTTAGTAATTAAGGTACAAAAACGAAGACTCCATTAGCGTATATTAGACGATATAAAAACCGAGAAAAATGTGAGAAGAATACTGTTGTTTATTTCTTCTTGATATTACATTCGTCCGTCTCAAGCTAAGATATTTTTTTTTTATTTTTGTCTTTATTTTATTCAATAGCTAAACACTTGATGTTGGTAAACCCGTACGTGACTTGAATAATATGTTGCCACCGCCTTTGTTCTTATTTTCCGGATGTCTGAAACTATAGGTACTAGAAAAAAATCTGATAAATTTAGTTGCGGCTAAATAGAGTATTATTTTTATATTGCGGTAAGAAAAACCCGAGCTAAGAAGGTTTAGAAACTAATACGGATGTAGGACGTTTTTCGGAAGGGTATATTATTTTTGGAAGGAGTTTTAATGTTATACAAAACTCGTTTCCTCTACTGTAATGGTCTGAATATAAACATAATGATATTGTTTAGCCTTCTAAACACAAAACCCTAAAATAGTCATTAGACCATTTAACGTTAGAGATTAACATAGTAACTTTATAGGCTATTGTATTTTTTTTCTCAACAGTGAATTGATACACATCTAACCACTTTTGCAATTTTAAGGAGTCTATTGTTTTATTTTAAGAAGTATTTAAGCTTCCTCGCCTTGACCGACTTTGTCATATTTTAAGCTGCAAAGTTGCGAGTTGCAAGTTTAAAGCTGACATAATATTTTGAGTGCATTGACATTTTTGAACGAAGCTGGTAGATTTTACAGACTGGTATTTATTTTAGAAGGAGTCATAGAGCTATTATACTTTTACTAAAGAAAATGAACATCACCGAAAATTTAAATAAATATTGCCATTGATCAAAACTAAGGTCGATTCTAGTATTTATAGTAAAAACTCTTTCGTTAATTATCAAAAGACTCTGTTTACTGACATGTATTCGTACGTTACAAAGTATAAGGTATACTACAACTTATTAAAACGGTGAAACCGTTCTTTATTTTACTACTTTCCATAACGGATTGGTAACGAGCTGGGTGGGATATAAAATTTGGTAATGACGTCATAACATAAATTGTGATATGAGATCACAATTTATGTAAAAAAGGCAGGATTAAAAATCAAGGTGATTTACCCATGGTATATGCAGTGAGGGGGCCTACTATTACCTTTTATAGTAATATTATTGCAGCTTAAGAAGAGAAATGCCTTCTAATCC